>VZTV01049479.1:0-16726 GCA_013400875.1 Anhinga rufa
AGCTGAAACCAGGACACATAGGAAGGTCATTTACTATCTGAACAAGCTTACTTTCTTAGTTAGGACTTCTGGATATTACTCGTATATAAACAGCCATCTTTGTCTGCAAAACCAGTAGTTAAAAAAAAAAACCTCTCCCACAGAATGAGTTAAAAGCTTGTTGTTTTTTTTTTTTCCATGAGGAAAGATAGCTTTTAGCTGTTCTGAACTAAGTCAATGGCTTCCAGATATGGCCTCATTCCAGAAACCAAACAGAAGTGGAAAACTTCCCACTCTTTTAAATAAGAGCCAAGTCAGTATAGATCGTAGCAGTTTGCAAAGCTGGGACAGGATCTGTTAACTTATATCAGCTGAAGATCTTGTCTCTTACTGTGCTACAGAAACCTAGGACTGCAGTTCTTGGTGCTTAGCTAAAGGACCTTAGCTGAAATGGGTTTATTTTTTCAGTGGTGAAACAAGCTGTGTCCCAGACATGCTGTCTGACGTTGATTATACAATAGTTGTGCTGAAGCCAGTACATACTATCAAAGACCTTGTGCCTTCTAATAGAGCAGGAAATGTAAAGCACTTTATGTCTAAAAAGAAATATTAATATTTAAGCTAAAAGTCACAGGAAAAAACTAAATCTAATAACCAGAAACAGCTTTAGGTGCATATTCTTTTTTCCTGAACTTGCAAAAAGTTTAGGGGTTCAATGTGTATCTTGCAGTTATTAAAAGAAAAAAACTTAAAGCTCTCTGAAGTAGCACGGGCTCTATTGTGTTTGGACACAAGAAATATTTGATCACTGCTGTGGGAAAGTCTTTGTCTTGGCTGCCTTGTGCCAGTCTGGTATCGAAGCTGGACTTGATTGCTTTGCTTGTACGCAGTGCTTGGGAGTTTATTAGTGAATCAATAAGAGATTCACTGAACAGCTACATTTTATGGCCAACTTTTTTCAGTGGTAGATGCCTTATACAGCAGATTAACGATACAGCTAGCTACATCTTGACTTCAGCAGGATCTCAATGGGATTTCTTTCTGGATGATTCAAATGTTTGAAAACCCCAGATCTGCCGCAGTAACAACAGTGTTCATCTCTGGTGTCTGTATCTTAAAAGCTTCTCAAAGACCTTAGCAAAACTTCAGAATGCATCTGGGATTGAGAAAATGTTCTTGGATCTGCTTCTTGTGTAATCATCAAAGGATGAGTCTCGATCCTGTCTATGCCACCACCTTTGGGCAAGAACTCCAGATTTGTGTCAGTGCAAATTAGGCTCCTGATCCTACCATGTTCTGTATTAGAGGAAAAAAATTCCCTGATGTTTTCTACTAATCTAAATTATTTTGAATTTCCAAAAAGTATTCCTGCATGTACGCACACACGAGCTATTGTGCTTTTTTTGCAGGCTTAATAGAAAGAAGAGATCCATGTAAATTTGTGTTTTAAAAACACAGTTAAACTCCTTGATTTGCTTTTTGCTTTACGGTAGGATAGCAAGTGACCCTTAGTGGGGCTTGAATCATAAAAGCAGCATAAGCTTTCCTATTGACCTCATTGATTTTCAGGTGAAACTAGCAGAGTAGAGTGAAGAGAAATTAATTTTTTTTAAAAGTAGGTGCTACAGTTCTGAGCAATTTGCAATGATAAGAGGTTAGATAGCATGCATTAAATTTTATCACTGCATCAGGAGAGCTAGGCAGACCTTGGGTATTTTATGTTCTTCCTCATTTTATAAGTGCCTTCCCGAGGAGAGAGAAATTCCCTTAGCAAGAATAGAGGTGTGGGGTATATCCAGAAGAAAGCCCTTCAATTACAGAGCAAAGGACTTCATAAAAACATCTTGCTGGTTTCAACACCAGCCTCTGGAGGCCTGTTGTTACTGCTATTGTGCTGTACTTTTAAATTATAGCTGCAATACCAGCCAGTCATGGGTCTACAAGGAGTCCATTATGAAGCAGAGACCAAGATGTAGCTATCAAGTTATAGAGAGACCATGAAAGAGAGACAGAGATTTGGCTGAGAAAATAGAGTTAAACTGACACCTAACTTCAAGCAGAGACTCGGAGAGATAGAAGAGAAGAGAGACAAATGTAGAGGAATTCTAAAGCAAAGCAGAAGAAAAACTGTTTCTGGATGAGACCAGTTTGAGCCAAAAACTTAAAACTAACTGTGTGTATTTTGCAGGAAGGCATATGACCAAGCATGGGAGGTTACCTTCACAACTAATACTATTTAGATGTACTTATTTCACAGTTGTACTGCATTTGTACCTTCAGGAGTTAGTTACAGGAAAGGGTTTGCATTCAGCAGAAATAGCTATTTCCATGTGGCTATTTATGCCCCTGTTTTGTACCTGTTTCAACTCTTTGGTAGTTTTCCCCAGGGAGTTCAATGCTCAATGCTCACCTTCATGTTATGCATGCCCCCAGCACAAGGAGATGCATCCCATCTGAACATGAACTTTGCAGGACTGCAGGAAGATCTTCCTTTCCAAGTCTTCTTGGACTTTTATCTTCTCTTCCTCCAGAGCAGCCAGTGGTCCTTTTCTTTTCTCTTCAACTTGCAGTTATGCACGTAGTCTTTGAGTGACAGGTCCTTTACTGGTATGGACACTTGCTAATGAAGGAAAATAGAATACCACCTCCCCGTCCTTCAGAATTACCCTAGCCATTGGATGAACATTCTGTTTTCAGCTTTCACCAAACTTCTCAAGGGATCCTGTAATAATTAACCTGATTGCAAATGCGTGCATTTATTAGAATTAGAATTAAGAAGTCCTTCTCTGTTAGTCTTCACTAATACAGCACAGAATGTGCATAAAACTTGCCTCAGAGCCTGTAAGAGAAGACACTGTGTTATAAAGCCTTCTTGGGGGTCTTCATTAGGCAAATATCAGCCATCAGAAATGCCTGGCTTTATTAAATGGAGGTCTGAAAAACCTGTCTGTGGATGACACACCTTAGAAGTGCACAGATGATGTTCTGTTTACTTAGATACTGCCATGCTATTAACTTTGTGGTCTAATGTCATGAAGCTGGCAGGTAGGTGAGGGGACCCTAGGGAGTAATCTGCCATTACAGTACAGTGTTCCAGTAGGGCAGCTATACCCTATTCTAAGCCTGAGAAGGAGTCTACTGAGATGAAAACAGAACAAGAGAAGCAGTAAAGTGGGACTAATCTAAGGGTAAGGTTAAGAGGTATCTTGAAAGATTGCCAGAGCGAGCTGTTTGTAAGTGGCTTGTGCTGAAGGCAGAGGGAGCTGAGGGGGAAAATAACAAATTTCCAACCCCTGAATCTGTGCAAGATTCTAGCATGTGGGAAGGAGGGGCATGACTGCATCCAGCATTTTGATCTGGAGGTAGTTCAAGTCTGCAGTGGCCTTGTGAATTGCCAGACAGACCTCCTTGTGGAGGGAAAGGACTTGCATGCCAGCTTGCAGGCTCATTTTTGTGTTCTGTGAAACACAGAAAGAACAATGCAAGGAAGATGTTACTGTTTTACCTGCTGAAAATATGTATTTTTTTCCTCTGAAGTTTTGTTATCTTATCTCATCCCCTTTTTCTGTCACTACTGACATTCTTCACACACCGTATTTGCAATGTAGATACTAAAGTACCTGATAGCAAATCTTCTTTAACCCTGCTGTTAAACATTTCTCAGTTAACATAAATTCAACCTGATAAACAGATTAAAGTAGTGTAAAAAGCCATATCAAGTAGTTAGTAAAAAGAGAAGGTAAGGGGATGAATAAGCTAGTCCCTGAAAACATGTCTTTGATCATTGCTTATGTGTTGTCAGAGCAAACAAACTTTTAAAAATAAGTAAATGGACAACCTGTTCCTTTTCATCAGTTTTATCTTGCAGAGCTGTGTCTGTCTGTCTGCTCTATGCTGTAAGATTCATAACTCACTATTATTGTCTTGCAAATTTTTCCTATTATTCATGATTAAGTCCAGAGCAGAAGGTTCTTGCATATATAAGGAGACAATTGCTAGAGACGTGCTGATGTTAAGATATAGATTTAGTCACAGGTCATTATGATAGCATCTGAATGTAAAGATCACATGGGAGATAAAGGAAAAAATTAGGTCTGAATATAAAAGTATGAGTGTGGAAGCCTAATTGGAAAGCACAGCTAGGACAAAGAGGGGGCACGAGCCAGGAGAACAGGGGGGGCCATTGTACTGTCATTAGAGGTGCAGTGCTCACTGATAATTTCAGTGGCCTGGCTCTGCAAAGGGTGCTGCAGAGCTGGCTGGGGCAGGAGAAAGAAGGGTGAAGAGGTATAGCATACTGCTATCCTCTCCTGGAAGGAGTTTGAGCACCTGTAATACCCTGTGCAATTTGTTTCAAGCATCTTTAAGATGCCCTCTATCTGGGCAAAGTTTAAGTGCAAGGCCAAACTAGAGCTTATCTGTGACATTTAATATAAATTTCTCCCTTTCCTAATAGGTATATACAGATGTTCTGAAGCCTCATAGAGGCTGTGTCTGTAATGCGAAACTTCAGAATCCAGCTGGAGACATTGACAACGTGGGAACATGTTGCTGACAACCCAGATGAGCCCTCCAAGCATGTTATGCAGAGATAAAATCTTATCTCTCTGAAAGGAAATCCCTTTGCAAATTATCACACCTAGGAGGTGGGGTGGGAAAAGGGCAGAGGAAAGGATGCTGCTGCTGAGGAAGGTTTAATATTTTTCATTTTTAATATACCCATTTAATGTGCTGTTCTTTTAGTAATTCACAGAATCAATCACAGAATCACAGAATGGCAGGGGTTGGAAGGGTCTTCCAGAGACCCCCTCGTCCAGCCCCCCTGCGTGAGCAGCACCCCCAGAGCAGGGGCACAGGACCNATCCCCTGAGCATCCTTGTGGCTCTGCGCTGGCCTTGCTCCAGCAGCTCCCTGTCCTTCTGGCACTGGGGGGCCCAGCACTGGGCACAGCACTCCAGCTGCGGCCTCCCCAGGGCAGGGCAGAGGGGCAGGATGGCCTCCCTCGCCCTGCTGCCCACACGCCTGTCCATGCAGCCCAGGACACCGCTGCCCTTCTTGGCCCCGAGGGCCCAGCGCTGGCTCAGGGGCACTGGCTGCCCACCAGCACTGCCAGGGCCTTCTCAGCAGAGCTGCTTCCCAGCAGGGCAGCCCCAGCCTGTGCTGGTGCCTGGGGCTGTTCCTCCCCAGGGGCAGGACCTTGCACTTGCTCTTGTTGAATTTTATTAGGTTCCTCTCGGCACAGGTCTCCAGCCTGTCCAGGCTTTGCTGAATGGCAGCACAGCCACTCCGGTGTATCAGCCACTCGTCCCAGCTTGGTATCATCGGCAAATTTGCTGAGGCTACACTCCATCCCTTCATCCAGGTCATTGATGAATATATTGAACAGGACTGGACCCAGTACAGACCCTTGGGGTATACCACCAGTTATGGGCCTCCAACCAGTCTGCCCTGTTGATCATGACTCTGAGTTCTGTTGTTGAGCCAGTTCTCAATCTACCTCACTGTCCATTCATCCAACCCACAGTTCATTAGCTTACCTATGAGGATGTTATGGGAGACAGTGTCACATGCCTTACTGAGGTTGAGATAAACAACATTCACTGCTTTCCCTTCAGCCAGCCTGCCAGTCACGCCATCATAGAAGGCTATCATGTGGGTCAAGCATGATTTTCAATTCAGTTAAGCCATTACAGCTCATATTCTATTACCAAGTGTTTTATTCTCAGCTGTACTTCTAATCTGAAGAACTCAGAGCCCTCTGTGTTGCTCTTTGGACTGCACTGTGCAGCCAGGCAGGGCACCTGAAGCACAGAGGGTGCAAGTGCCTTCACCTGTTAACACAAGTGAGCCAGCATCAGGTGCGACTTGGAACACTTGCCTTGCCTTGCTGTGCCCTACCCACAGCATCCCTGGATAGAGCATAACTGACCTATGCAGGTCAGATGATTTTTCTGGAGTCACAGTGAATAGCTAGGCAGATGCATTTGTCATGTTGAGAAACACGCTTAATAAATATGGAAATCTATAGGAGAAATCTGAAGGGGAAATTGAGTTTATTTAGAGACAAGCAATAGACTTGTGCATACATGCAAGTAGATTTCCTCCCTGCTAAGTACCTCCTTCTGTGTCTGTTAAGTGACTTTTCTGTTACTCGGGCCCTGAAAACAGTTGTCTATCAAGTATTGCATCTAAACATGTGATGGCATATAATGGGTGATTGGCAAAGGACGGTCTGTGTTTCAAGAATTGAAACATACTCCACATGCCATGGCTTAGGGATTTCCCAAGATATGGAGTCAAAAGAGATTCCATAAAGATATCAAAAGTAATTGATCAAGGGTAGAGGCTGTACCTCCATGTACTGGGTGGTGAGGTGTGGTGCTGTGCCAGCCCTCCACAAATCTGTGAGAACAGTCCATTTCTTGATCCAGCTTTCTGTAAATAATTTATCACACCCAAAAAATGACCACTTCCAATTCTCCTTCACTGATGTTTCTGGATAATGACATCTGACAGCAAATGAAAACGTATTGCACATGGTGAACTGCTGTCTTTACAAAGGTTAAGCAGGCGTTTTCCCCACCTCTCTTGTGTAATGTAACAGGGAGAGTTCACACACAGAAAGCCTAGCTTATTTTACCGTGTCTTAGAGTAGCATTAGGTTGAAGAAATGTGCTATCCAATGCCAGTCATGTCATTCAAATGACCACCCTGATGTTACTTCTGTTTTGAACATATGTTAATGACAGGTGAGGTTTTCCAGTAAAACTATTTATCTTGCCTAGGAGCCTAGGAAGCCAAAAGTAGATCAGTTAGGCTTAGCTGAAAAAACAAAGGTAAATCTGGGAATGGTTGTCTTTTGCTCAGTGTTTTCTAACAGCAACCACTGTATCTGTCCAGCTCTGTAAGTGTAGGAGTATTTCTTCTTCATCCAGTAGCATAAACCAAATCATATTCTCAGTGAATAAATTTGGATTTTTTTCCATATATCATTGCCTCTTCCTAGTTCCCATTCACTGAATGGATTAGACCTCGGCATTCACTGGTGTAAGTTGCTGAAACCTCAAAGCACAAGAAGAAGCTAATCAACATGTTAGAATTAAAATCACTTTTCTTGGTCAGAGGCAGCATATCCTATCCCATATTTCAGCATGCTTAGAGGAGAGAAGGTGGCTTTGCTGTGTCTCAGGACTTCAGGTTTGATTCAGAAAGAAGTTTCAGAGTAAGAACATAGTCATAGTGTGGGCACATAAATCCTTTTAGGTAACAGTCCAGGATGTTTTAACCAGTATTCCAGAGTAATTAAGAGCACCTCAGAATTACATCTCATTAATTTTTCTGAGGCTTGGGGAGTTCTGGAGCATCTGGCATCTCAATTTTAAAGGCACTAGATCCGTCTAGACCAAACATACTGGCTGTTCAGAAAATGAGATTAAAACAAAATGAAATACAATCCAGGGAGAATCCTGAGGGATTTCCCGTAACTTGCATTCCGCTTTATCTCTGGTATCGATACCCATATATTTTAGGATGGAAAGGTGGGTGAGTGGCATGCTGCTGGAGATCAACCCTCTCCTGCCTGCACAGTATGGTAGGCAATGGCCCACCTCAGTTTGGGAAGGGTTTGAGATGACTCTAAGCAGAGAGACCCAGCCCAGCTTTTGCCTTCATTCAGAAGGAGGGTCCTAGTTCTTGCAATATTTTGTTGTCAGCCAAGTGCCCAGGGGCCGACATGGCAAATGAGCTGGAATCTTGAACCGAATTTTATAATTAAAAAAAGAAAAGGGGGGAGGGAAATAAAAACATTCCTGTTGCCTATGAAAAAGGCAATATCAGCCTCTTTTATGAACTTTATCTCACCACATTAAAGGCTGCTTTTAAAGTGCTAGTGTTGGCACAGGCATTGTGTTGAGAATTAGCAAACACCTCTATTGACAACAAGCTATTGTATGGCATCTTTATAATAAGATTTAATGAAACTGTCAGCAAGGCAAAATTAATGCAAATGAGTGCAAATTCACATATTCCAAAAGGATTAGAATATAATTAATGTGGGCATTAAATATTTAAACAATATCTCTATGAAAGAATTATGAGCCTTCAAAGCTTGTCTGTGCTTTATGACCACATTAAAGCAGTTGTAATGACATCTTCTATACTGAGACTAGGAATTATCTTTTTTTAAATATCAGATGATGATCATGCCCAAAGGCACTATTCTACCCACAGGTTATGGTCTCCCTGTTTGTTGTTAGCCAGATTTTAACTCAGGTACATGTGTTAGGTTAGATGAGGTAAGGATGAACCATGCATTACTGTGAATATGCCCACAGCTAGTGAAAAGGTGGCCAGAATAACCAGCATGAGCTGTTGAGAGTCAATCTGCCACTGGCTTCTAGAGTCAGAGATCATCCATGCATGTGCTTTATGCATATTTTAGGATTCAACCTGCTGCAGAGCAAGTTACTTTTTCCTGGCTATAGTAGACCTTGTCCCTACAAACAGTTTGAAGACTTACTGTGCCCGTGCAAGCCTCCTCAAACCTTCGTTTCAGCTTGTCTTTACAAACAACTGTTCATCTTGTGCTTGATCTCCAAAGGATATCTTCAGCCAGGGTTTTGTACAGGCAGAGATTAATTTAGTGCCAGCTGCTAGTGAAGCCAGGCAGTAAGAATGCTTGTTCAGTCTGGGACTTCCTTACTCACATAATTAGTCTCATCCATGCTTCATTTACATATCCAATACTCTGAGTTGTGTCTGATACTGTGCTTTCCTATCTAAGCCAAATTTAAGCTAAACAGTCCAGATAGTGATAAAATTTAGTCACATTCTATAGTTAAAGTTAAGTGAAAAGTTTGGATTTTTTTAAATGCTTCACAATAATTTGATGGAAACAATGCCTTCTCCCTCTTAGCCCCTCTCAATGTCGTCTTATATTCAGTTACAACTGCTAGAAGCATGAATGAACAGAACGATTTTGAGAATGTCTCAGCTGATAGAATAGTTTGCAGAGAAAAGCTGACCGTGATCGGTCTCCAAGACAGATGGAGGTCAAGACAGTTATTTGAATCTTATATGTAAAATTAGCATGAACTTTGAAGATACTTTTAGGTTGAGAAATTAATTTTTAAAATTTTCCCTGCTTTGCATAAGCACCACAGTTCAGGAAAATGTATCTTCTGGTTATATGTATTTGACTTATATTTGGTGTGTTCAGCCCGGAGAAGAGAAGACTGAGGGGGGATCTCATCAATGGTTATCAGTATCTGAAGGGCGGGTGTCAGGAGGATGGGACTGGGCTCTTCTCAGCGGTGCCTGACGACAGGACAAGGGGCACCGGGCACAAGCTGGAACACGGGAAGTTCCACTGAAATCTGAGGCAAAACCCCTTTGCTGTGCGGGTGCCAGAGCAGTGTCCCAGGCTGCCCAGAGAGGCTGTGGAGTCTCCTTCCCTGGAGCCATTCCCACCCCGCCTGGACGCGGTCCTGTGCCCCCTGCTCTGGGTGTGCTGCTCACGTAGGGGGGTTGGACAAGATGATCTCTGGAGGTCCCTTCCAACCCCTACCGTTATGTGATTCTGTGATTGATTCTGTGATTTTGTGACTTCATTAAGTTTCAGTTATTTTGTTTGGTTGGAATATTTTTATTTTAAATTCTTAAAGGAAAACCCTTTTGACTGGTTTAAATCTGGTCCTGAGAATTCTGACAGTACAAGAAAGGACTGAGCCACACCAGGGACTGTTCATGTAAAACACCTTTGTTGTTATGACTGATGCAGTCATAAAATGGATTTGAGTCTTACTGAAGACTCAGCCTATCGTGAGTATGTCAGACCTTTCTCTGGTTCTCCACTAGAACACATAAGAGCTCATCCTGGTCTCACTGTGTGATCTGAAATGATAGCTAACAGATAATTTTAAATATCTGGGATTGCCACATCACCTACTATGGCATTTTAAACCCATGAGGGACATGACAGGGAAGTCTACAATGTGATCTTATCACAGCTTTCCACTCCTAGTGCAAAGCACAGTTCTTAACTGCATCATTGTTATTTCAAGCAGATCACCATGTATGTCTAACAAAGGAAATAAAAAAAAAATTAAAATCCAAGTGAATCAAGACAGCAGTAAAAATAATCAACTGTATTATCCTCTCAGGGAAAGAAAAGAGAAGTGAAGAACCCGCTTTGTCTAGCTTAATGCATTTTTTAAGGAGCTCTGATACTACAGTGGGGAGGATTGTATGGTAGAGAGTCACTAGAAGACATGGATCCAAAGCCTGGTAAGATCTTTATTGATGTGAGTGAATTGTTACTGAGGCCCTTGAATCTTTGCTGGTAAGCCACTTAACTCTGCAAAGTGCTGAGAGCTCTGCAGTGGTAAGTGCAGAAAAACACGTTGGGCTGAGATTACTTCAAAAATAACTGAATACATTGTGCCTTCTGTGTTTCAAACCTTTGCTTCTTCTGACATTTTAAGCGTTTAAAATAAACTGGTCCTTTAAAATAAGCTGTGGGTTGATCAAGTCAATTGCCTCTGAAATGGTGCTGGTGAGTAGGTAGTTTGAGCTACCTTGAGAACTGCTCAACCCAGATTTGTAGGGAATGCAAGGAACGTAGCTGAGGGTTTAGCAGATGTGTTGGACCATGATTGATGCTTTTCAAGTGGGGTGCCTTGCTATGCTCAGCAGCTCAGTTTGCAGGAAGTATTGTGACTGCAAAGCACTGACTTTAACACCAGCTTCATATTATGTGTATCATCGGTGTTTCTTTACTTGGGGTTAGTAGCTTCTGCTGTTTTCTTCTGACAACTTGGTGGTCTGCCATGGCACAATATGCATGCCATGTGGTAGGAGGAATTGTCTGTGGAAGAGAAGAGTAGGGCAAGAGCAGTAGGAATTTGGTCTGAATATGTGGGGCTGAGTTGTTAGCATTATTGCAATGTCTTTGTAAACCATCCTCTTTATAAGAAGATCATTTAATTGTGTTATTTTAAAAGCCCGTGTGTGAAGCATGAAACCCCACACCTGAAAACAAGGGTGGTCTGGACTGCTCAACCCTGTGACTATCAGAAAGAGGTGAGCTGCAAGCTTGTGTTTCATAAACTCTAAACAGTTTCCTTAGGGTAGACAGGGATTCAGATGCTGCAGCATTGCTTATTTTCATTTTCAACACTAGTACAAAACAGTACAGTAGGACAATACAACCTGTCCAAGCGCTTCAGCTGCTGAGATTTTTTACTTGTTTAAAGATGGTAAGATGCTCTGAAAGTCAATTATATGACTAATCTCATAAATTTCTAAATATATTCCTTTTAATCAGCAATCTATTTTCTGTAACTACAGGAACCATTAAGTGATCAGTACATTATATAAATAAATACAACATATTAATGATGCTTTACGTCAATTTGTGATCCTTTAATAATGATGGAACTGTACAACAACTCTGCTTGATTTGGTTGTGTTTTTGATTTAAAAATTATTTTCTCTGTTTAATGGACAAATCATGAATGGTGAATCAGTGCATGACACTCCTGTGAAATACTTGATAAAAACTACTGTAATGTCTAAGAAGGATATCAAACTCAGCTAAAGGGTCCAAAATTATAATTATTTCAGCTCTTCATGAATAATAGTTGCTAGGAGGCTAAACTATAGATTTCTGTACTCACTTTGCCAGCTATAGGTTTCCTGTTCATTAGCAGATCTGCAAGTACAGATAGCAACTGGGAGTTGGGGGATAAAGCAGCAATGACATCTGAAAGAGAGAGTTATTTTACTGTAATGTCAGCTGTAAGATTTTACGTGATCTATTGAAAACCTTGTGGTAGATGAAGAGAGAAATCTGAAAGGTTAGAAACAAAGCTTGATGTAACTCGAAACAATTACATAAATATTTATTCAGGTACATTTGTTGTTCTTGCGAGTGGCTTGCAGATATGTTCATTAGCCATCTCTACACCAGTGGCCATTTCTCTTCCCTTGCTATTTAGTACAAGCCCCAGAGCTTATCAGGTTTTTGACCGCTGCTTTTTTTAATAGTGCAGTGTGCAAATTCAGCAGTGTTTGGTTTCAAGTTAGACATTAGGGCAAGCTAGAGCTGTAGGATTGTTCAAGGAATAAACTGTTTGAGGAATTGGGTACGATCTTTGCCACATGAGGTAACAGACTTTCTCAGGAATATTTCAGGGAAGGCTGATCTAGCCTTGGGGCAGCAAAGAGACTAGATAAGCTCTTACAGGTCCTTCTTGCCCTAGTTCCCAGGAATTTGATGAGTGTTTGTTGAATTTCCTCAGCTGCGTATGTAAACTGAAAGATCTAGTTCTGAACCTTGATAAATAGTGTGCCCTCACACAGAAGACATTGGGAGACACCCAGAAAAAACAAGCTTGAAAGTCTACAGTCCTGACTTCTGTAGTGATAGCAATTTTTGGTGCCATAGAGCCAGGAGGCATATTTGGACACAATTACTTTTTTTTTTTTGCTTTGCAAAGTCTGGTAATTGGATTGGGTTAAATTCTTTATTGCTTTTGGTTGATCCTACTGCATAAAATCTTGCTGCAAAATCCCTGATGCTTATTCTTTGCCTTCTAAAACTTAGATTCCAAAATGTGATGTTAGCTGCATGTTGTTGGTTCCCATGTGCCAGACAGGCAATGACTGCTAATGCAGCTGTGAAACAAACAGAAATGCAAATCAGCAAAACGTCACTCCTTTGTCTGAAGGGAGGAGAAGTTGTTCAGATGACTCCTCTCAATGAATCTATCTCAAGTTGTTCGGCATGTCCCAGAGGGGAATTGCTGGTAGCTGTGCTTTCCGGTTTTCCCAGCTGAGATGAGAATGAGCACAGACAATTAGATCAATTTCCTCTCCCCCAATAGGCAGATGAATTTCCATCACAAAGGTTTTTTGGTGAGTGTGCAGGGAACTTGCTCAGGCTTATCTTAAGAACCTGATTTTACTATGCTGCTAAATCTCAGGGAGCTCAGCCCCTGCCTCAGCATAACTTGTTGCACTGTCTCTTCATCCTCAGCTTCATGGACTCAAGGACGGGGGGGGGGAAGACACCCTGCATGTTGGGAACCATCCGCACTGGAGAACCTCTGCTGCTAAGCCAAAGCATGCCTTGGATACTCTGCAGCTTCTGAGTAAGTGCACCAGCACAGAGACCAGTGAAAATAATAAAGTTCAGGCCAAGGCAGGGTATGAACCCTTGGGTGGTCATTCTGCGTTAAGTTTTTGTAGCTGAAGAGTGTGTGGATACCTCTTCAAAAGTTACAGTCAGTACAATGATGGCTCAGGAGCACTGAATGCTCAGCAGGTAGGTTTCTCATTTGCAGTCCTCTACAGTGCCCCATCTGCCCAGCTGAGGATGCCTTAGATCTCCATGGGAACAGGTAGCTTTGCTGGCAAGTCAGAGAAGCAGCGACATTATTTTCCAGTCTCTTGGCTTACCCAAGGTATTTATCAGCAGCACTTACCTGACCCTCGTCTCCAGCCTTATGATCAGCAATTGCTTTTACTTTTCATGTCACCTTTACTGGAGACTTTTCACTTATGTGTTGGGTGATCTGCACTATTCCTTTGCAGGCTGCGCAACTGTAACAAAAACTAAGTCTAAGGAGAGAACCTTTTCTACGTTTCTTCCATTGCCTTTGCAGAAGTGGTACCACTCTGATGTCTCTCACTCCCCTTGTTTTTTTTTGTACTGCTATTTCCTAGCTGCTCTTTACTGCTAATGCCTCTCCTGAGGAGCGTTTTTATGCAACTGAGAGCTGTGGGCCATTTCATATGTTTTCTCTGTGCACTTTGCAGTACTCAGCAGAGGAATACATCAAGGTTCTTCAGGTCTTATAGTCTCCTGGTTACCTTATTTTCCTTCCCTTGATTGTTGTAGATCAGTCTGTTGATTTACAAGTAATTAAATGCTTCTTCCACGAGCTGTGCTGCTCTGGCAGATGTATTCAGCAAAATAAATTTAGAAAACCTTTTCTGTGCTAGCACAGCATAGCTGCTACAATATAAGAAGGCTGAAAATTGGTAGGAACTTCAGCAGGATGTGAGTGGGGAGGACTTCTGAAGCAGTTTCTCAATATACAGCCCGTATTATAACTAAAGTAATTGGGTGCTTGTTCTCTGCCACAACAAGAGGGCCTTTCATTGCTGTTCTAACAAACTCTTCTAAGTATTACTGATGTCCTGTGGAAGAGCTGCCTTGAGAACTGTCTAGGCAAATCTTTGCTTTCGTTATCTGTTTTGTAATGAAGAGTGTTACTCGTGCTGGATCTAAGGATCTGAATTCTAAGTCCACTGTGAAAATAGAACCAAGTCCTGACACCCAATTTCTGCCTGACAAGGGAATTGAATGTTAAGTCACAACCAAGCAAAGTGAGTTTACTTCCTTGTCCCCAGCAGATCTAAGGAAGTGTTCAAACCTTTGTGATGAGTGAAACTGGATCCCAGCTGAATGAGGAATGGGCTGTGGTTCCAGAGGTGAGCAGAACTCATAATGCTGCTTCCTGGAAGGGAGAAGCTCTCCCAGTAGCTCACCAGCTCTGGTTATCCCTTTCTAGTACAAAACAGGGCTGTACACAGAGTCACTGTGGATTTTAGCAGGTTGTCAGCATTGGGGGGTTGGACAAAATGATCTCTCAAGGTCCCTTCCAACCCCTACCATTCTGTGATTCTGTGTGTACTATGCTTTTTTTTCGTACTTGTTAATTTACTTTCCTGCTGTTGATGCAAAGTTGTTTTGCTTTGCGCATATATATTTATGTATAAAAAACCCAAAATAAATTAGGACAGTACACACTGTCTTTCCTTTGCTTTGATCAGGTTGTAGTTTCTCTAGAGCTGTCCTGATTAAATCAGAATGATAATAAATCGAAAGGGCTTTTGTCTGATTTGTAAGACTTCTTCAGGTGTTACAGAAGGGGAGAGAGAAACAATCTAAGAACCATGAAAGATGGTTTACTGCTTCGTTATAAAATAATACTGTCTCTTGCTAACACAGAGAGGACATTGTCTTTAGGGATAGGTGCTATAAGATTTTGTAAAACCAGGTGGGAAGTGCCAGTTCTTCATCCTTATTAATCTGTTTCCTGAGTGCAGTATTTCACAGTGAAACACTGCTGTAGTGGAGAGCTCTGTAGGGAAATGCAGGGCCTGGGACTCTTCACATCAGCACCTGCTGCCCCTTGACCTTCCTAGGAGAGGGGCGTTTTGTTCCCAGCATCCATTTAGCACTCTCTGTAAATGTAAGATGACTGCAGTGAGGATAGCTGAGGCACAGGCATCTGGGAGGATTGGGCTCTGCAATGATTGGGATATTTTATCTGCAGAACTATTACCGTCTTTTGGACTATTCTCTGCCAAGGCCCCCCATGTGCTCAGCTTCCAGTGAGGACACCAGGCTGAGGTGGCATTGTGTCAGCTCAGGGAAGCAAATGAGTGGGAAGAACTTGTCAGGATAGAATCTGAGGGCATAAGTAAGTACTAAACAGTAGCTCAAGTCAGAGGCAGAATCTCTGCAAGAGCTGCTCCCAGAGTACCCTGACTGTTACTATTAATAACCACTACATCTGCACAGGAGGAAAATAAATCTGATCCTACTGAGGTTTTTGATACTGTAAACACCAGATTTTTGTTCTCTGTTATGTCTGTATTCCAGGCAGTAATCCTTGGAGGCAAAGCTGCAGCGCTTTCTGCTTTAATCCTGCAGTGTAGTTGCCTGCAGTTACATGGCCGTGTCTGCTGGTCCCTGGTGTACCCATACCCAAGGGGCACAACACTGACATGCCCTGCTGTTAGTGGGCGCTCTATCCCACCTCTGATGCTCATTTCCAATGGGAAATTTAGGAAGCCATTCATATGCAAGCCCTTTCTAATTGACCACAGTGCAGTATGGCATGTGTGTGCACATATGTAGATATGTCATAAATATATATCAAATTCAGTATGACAGACAGATATCCAAAACATAGCTCATTACATGAAGAATTTCACGTGTTTCAGATGAGCATTGCTACTTCAAGTGCCGGGGAGCTTTGAGAAGAGCTCTCTGTTCTCTTCAGAGCAAGCCTCTGACGGCTGCTCTTTTTACACCTCAGCCAGCATCAGTCCTATATGTATTATTTTCCATGCAGGTGCACCTTGTTACCATTGTTCTGATGAATAATTTTGGGCCAGTGTCTTAGTCTTCTTATGAAAGTCAGAGGCTTATTAATGTCTCATCTGTAAATACTTGCTATCTTGAATCTTTTCTAACATAAACCTGTCAAGACCAGTAAAACCTCTTCAACTCTATGCTTCACAAGCTGCATCACTAGAGAAAAGCTGAAGCAACTAATCTAGGCTTTAATAATGGAGACCTCTGCAACGCACAGGTCTTGTACAAGATCCCATATGACTAGGACTGGACCTGCTGTAATGGGAAGAAACCTCTGATGATAATTTAAAAAAAACCTGTTGTACAAGTAGTATTCCCCAACAACTTGGCAGCCTGTGACAACCATTCCGTCTGGATATTTGGAGCAAGAAAGTCTATCCCTAGATCAAAAATCAACACTTTGCTAATGTTTGCCTTTACTGTGGGATGGAAGATTAGTCTCAAATTAATCATTTGTTATATATATATTTTGCATGAAGAGCCCAAGGAATGTATATATTCAGCCCAAATGAAATTCACTTTGAAACTAATGAGCTTTACTAATTTCATCCTCATAAAGTAGCAAACACTCTAGAA
>VZTV01049480.1:0-12392 GCA_013400875.1 Anhinga rufa
CACCATGGCCAGCCTGGGATCTGCCTTTGTGACTTTGTATTTGCCCTGATGCAACTTCATCGAGTAATACAGAATGGCTAGAATTGGGTAAATATGGTCACTTGCTTCACACAAATCCCCATGAGCTCCATGGATTTGCTGCTCTCCACAGCTCAATAAATCAACTCAGGAGAGCAGCAGAAAGACTTCCCAAAAAAGATTTGGGAGTAACTTCCTATTCACTAGAATTTAACACTCCAGCCCCAAGTCACAGGAACACCATCAAGAGGTTTAGCTTTCCTTCAGACAGAATTGCTCCAGCAACAACTCCAGAAACCCCCTTCCAAGCCACAAAGGAAGCATCAGAGCCTATTGACAACCCTCCTTAGCCTCTTCTTCAGAAGCCTCCCAATGGGGACCAGCCACCTAAAGGCAGTTTTGAAAGGAACTGTAAGAGCCGTGGATCAACCCACTTCACAGCCTCACGGCTACTTCTGTTAGTTTTGGAAAGTGCCGGGGGTACCTAGGACTAATGATTTCTCAAACCTCTTAGCAAAGGGTTCACACACAATTCCAAATTCTTCGAACCCTTTCTGCATTTCCAGTGCCTAGCTGGAGGATGATAATGAAGTCAGTTCCCTAAAACACCTGAAGTAGAAGAGGAAGCACCTACAGGACCTCAAGGGGAAGAAATTCTAACTCTACTTCTGTTGCACAAGTATTTTGGAGGTTCTCATTTCCAAATGTACAAGTACTTGACTTTGTATACAGCCCAAAATCTATTTCTCACAGCTGCGATGACAGCACCAAACCAGGCGGAGTAATACATCAGAGAGACTATTTCAGTGCAACATCTTAAGTGTTTGTAAATTAAGCAAACACAGTACTGCATCTCACATGTATTACCAATTTACTTCCCATATGCCTTTTGTATTAGTCATACAGAATTACCACCTCAGAGCTTCAAGAAACAGGAAAAGCAGTTTTGTGCTGAAACCCCTCCACTGCAAGCCAATTCAGCAAGTGCATTCTGTGGCATTACTGCCCCTGTGTCTGACTGCCAACTTCTACACATAAGCAACATGGCACAAATGTGGGAGTTATGCCTTACCTAGAGCAGGTTCTTCATAAAGGTAACAGAGGGGTTGCTGTGGATTACACAGAACAGGAAGGTGAGGTCAGTATTGATAGAGACCTTTTAAAACTGTATCAGGAGTGAGATTTGTTTCTTTTTAGAGAGAAGGGATGATCCAGAGTTGAACCTGAAAACAGAGAGAGAAAAAAACTGTCCAGACATAGGAACAGGCAGTCAAGTGTGTGACCAAGTCTGAACTCATTGATTTCAGTACCTTGAGATACATCACGTGGCACAAAGCCCAGAATAGGTAAAGGTCTATTTTAAAATGAGCTCATTCTGTGACAAAGTAGTTCTGTTAAAAAATATTTGTCAAAAAAAAAAAATTCAGATTAATCAGAAAGCAGTATAAATGTGCCTTATGACACTACATTGGTTCTTGCTAATCACCAGGAAACTTTTAACTAGTCTGAAGAGAGGAGAATGTTAAAATAAATGTCATAACATGCAGCTTATATAACTTGGCCCTTTGTTCAAGGTACAAATGGAATAAAATGCTTATAACTTTTAAGGATCAAATATGACTGCTAGTGGCCAGTTTTCATAAAGGAGGTGACAGGTAACTTCTGGCACAAAATCATTCCCAAATTCCTTTTCAAAAATTCCTCTTTAACCTGTGATATATACACCTGTGATAAGGCAGCATAAGATATAGCTGGAAATTCCTAAAGGTTGTTTATAACATGGATGCAATGCTTATGTTATCATCAGTGAATATATATCTTGGTGCCTGGGTATGCTCATTTACACATAATCTTGAGAATGCTGGTGAGCTTTCTGAAGCATTAAGTGATTTCTCTAAAATGCATCAAGATCCAGTAAAGAACAGATTGTGTTAACAGTAAGATCAGTAAGGAAGAAAGAAGGGAGGACTGAAGTAAGACCCTAAATGGGTTTTACACTTTTCTGCTGTCAATAAACTGCAATTGCATGTTAGTTATGCAAATTTTTCCTTTCAAAATTGTTTCACCAAACAATGCTTTGTATTTTTCCTAGTGCATGTATATATTTTTAAAGGAGACTGCTACCAGTGTTTAAAGACTTGTAATTTTAGTTCTGAGTCAGAAATGCTGTTTGTGTTCTTTTTTTTTTAAAATTGAACTGAAATTCCAAGACATTCTTCAAATCTCCTTAACCCCATCTCTTCTTCAACAGCTGCCTATCAGAAAAGTATATTCACTCTGTAGTCACATGGTAGGTTGCAAAAGAATGTTAAGCAGAAGAAAAAGGAGACAAAATACTTAATTTGGGAAAGATCTCTGTCGGTTTGTAACTAACAACACTGAAGAAACCTTGGTTCTTTATCTAGCATATTCACATATAAAATAAAGAGTTCAATGTATTCCTTTTTGTTAAGTTTTCAGAAAACTATAAAAGTAAATAAGCCTTCCAACTATTTGTTAATAATTTTGGATGAATCACAGGAGCACCCAGCTACCATCAAATCAGCATAGTCCTTCATCAATTACTTACATATGAAAATAGGCCAGACTATCCACCCAGAAAAATCATACTCTTCCTTGTATGTTTACTTCAACATTGTTATGTACTTATATGGAATTGTTAAACTAATAATATTTTTGCCAAACTGGCTATAACATAATCCACCTATGACTGACCAACTACAGAAGAAAAATTAAATAAACATTTTGCTGTTGTTAAACTTCTTTTCTGTGGGTTTCAGCTTCTGAAGCCAGAAGGTCACTTGGATTATGTATACAATGTTGGTAATTGCATTCCTTAAATCTACAAAATGCCATGAAGCTCACTATTTTCCAAAATAGCTTTGCAAACAATGACAATTACTGCCCAGACATTTTCAAACACAGCAGGTTATTGGCTTAGACAGTGATGGAAACCCTAAAAAGAAGATAAATATTTTGAAACACACTGTAAATCAAATTTGTACACTGGACTAAGAATGGATTATCTGCCCCTAAACAGCAAAAGATGGTTTAGTTTGAGGTTTTTTTTCCATGCTTATTTACTAGAAATTATTTTAAATTGTGTCTTTGTGATTTTTTTGTTTTCTCAAGATTTTTAGCAGTTGCGTTGTAATAAATAGTCTACTATAATTAGTTATACATACTTTACTCATTACATTTACTGATGTCCAAGAATTCACTGTTTCTCAATCTTCTAATAAAAAGTACATTTTTCAGATTAAAAATTGATTGGGAACAATGCTATGTCAGCTTCATGCTGCTCAGCAAGTATTTATAGCTGATGTATCTACAGTCTCAACTGGGCAAATTTCTACAATGTAATTAACTGAGCCCTTGACTAAGACTGAGTCTGTGAGGAGGGTTATTATACTGTGGTACTGTGGTACCACGACAAAGGCAGCCACCTTTTGCATCCTTCATTTCAGAAAGTAAGTAATTGGACAAGAAAAAAGACAACCCAAATGGGAGTTTATACAAGTGACTGTCCAAGCAGCTTTGGCTAGTATCAATAGAGAAGCAACATCAAGAAGCCAAAGGGGCTGGTTTTAAGTATGGGCACTCAAAGCTGGTTATGAATTATCAGGTGTCTGACTTTATGCCAGATTCACATTCTCTAGCAGAACAAGACTGTTGTAGATAAATACAACATTACCTTCATACCCTCCAAGGAGTCCTTCAGCAGACCACAAGTTCAGGTTCGCTGGGCACCCTCATGAAAGAAGTAATAAAGACAGGATGCTACTAGATTGTTGTTGAAGGTTTACTAATTAGTATAGAGCTGGTATTGCATCCTTCTCTTTCCTAGCAAATCACAGATGTTAGAGACAAAGAGAATGTGGGCAGAATACTCATGGGCTCTGGCAGTTTCCAGCTAGAAAACAAACCCTTGAAATGACCCAGTAGGAAGCAGCATTTCACCAAGTCAGGTCATTATTTTATAAAATGGGGCTCAAAGCTTAAAATTTTATAAAACAGTTGCCTTCACTGAGAAAGATAAGTATAACTGACACTTCCTAAAAAGTGTAGTGAGTGTTCCGCTCCTAATCAGAGTGGGATTTTTACCCCGCTAGCCCTTGTAATTTTATAACATCTGAAAGTATTCATGTTTTTTACTGAAAGATCATTGCAATGACATTAATCCAGCTGTAGATTTTCCTACCTTTCCTCTCACACTTAAAAAAGTTATTTTCTAGCTTTCACCAGTATATAATGGAGGGAAAATATGAAACAAGTAAACCATAAGGCTTAAAATGGTTAATAAGAGAATAGCAACTCAGAAGTTTGTTTTTTTGTTTGGTGGGGTTTTTTTCCCAAAGACAGGTTCATGATTTTTTTCAAATCCTGGCTCAAGATTTTTGAGCAGTAGGGCTGACTGTGCATCCTTCTCCAAACTTCCATAGGCTAAGTCCAGGTAAGTATGGGCCATTAAAATCAATCTCCAAGAACAGCATGAACTTGATAAAAATAAAGATAAACATATACTGTTGAATCACACACATAGGATAATAAGGGAAACACAAGCAAAACCAAGCTGACATTTTATATGTAACCACAGCACTCCATTGCACAACTCTGGACATTCTATGCAAGGTGACTGCTTTTGTAATCAAGTTGCTTAAGCCACAGAGGAATGATCAAAATTTCAGTCCAAAGTTTACCAAAACATTTACTGCTTTCTTACCCTTTTATTTTTAAAGGAGAGTCAAGGTTTATTGTTTTGAAGGCTTTAAGTCTCAGACTATTAACAAGCAACATACCTCTTGGCAGCTCTTTACTATCCTGATGACCAGCTGAGAATCAACACACGCTATAAGCATTTGTTCATCAGCTCAGCAGAATTACATGGGACTCAGCGAGCTTCTGGCATTCAAGAATGCTGCTGTCTTTGCAGCACGCAGATTTATGGACATAATTTTTGCAACTGCTACTTTTCATGATCATTTGCAGTTGAGTTATCTGCTAAATACAGCATAGCCAATTAAAACAGGCCATCCAAAGAGATACAGAGTTCAGCTCACTGCTGCAAGTCACTGAGAGGGTCATGGCTTCTTTCTTTTAATAGTGTAAATATAGCATTTCAGGAGTTCACTGAAGGGATTGAACTGACCAAGGGTCTCTGTGTCTCTGCAGTCCCTGCACAGGCCCTCCACTTTCCATCCTCAGGACTGAGCTTCTGCAAGGGAAGTACCCTTGGTCTCTCTGAGCTCAAGGCTTTTCTACAAGTTTCTTGCATGCTCCCTCTACCCACAGGAGCCAATTCTCTCCACTGTAGGGGCACCTCTTCTGGGACCATGGTCTCCACCAATTCATCTAACCCTTGCCCTGGGATGTCCTCTCCACCTGAGATTTCCTCAGCACCTCACACCCTCATAGCTCTCCCTAGGCCCTCTGCAGCTTTCCCAGCCCAGTGGTGTCCCTTCATCACTGACTGGCCTCGCTGATGTGCTTGGCCCAGAGCTGCGGCCAGATGGTGGCTTCCCAAGCCCCACCGTCAGCCTTCCACCTCAGTTCAAACCCTCCCGCTCACATGTGGGGAATTCTCCCTTTGCAGCTGTGTGGCTGCTTACTGCAGCATCTCCTTAACTTCTCCAGGTGTTGAGGCAGCTGCCATGAGCTAGAAGCTGGGTCATGGGCACTCCTTACCCAGCACGCTCCCCAGATCCAAGGCTTCCCAGTATGAAGCCAACCAACGTCCAGCTCTCAGCCTCCTCTCAGGTGCCAGCTGCCAGCAGAGGAACCTCATCACAGATTGGAGCTCAGCAGCTCTCCACACCACATACAAGCAACCAGGGCAACCCCCAGCCCCAGCGAAGCCCCATGACAAACTTGAACCCTGTCCTGACCGTGGATCTGAGCTGCCATGGGCCAAAGCTGGGCTCCCAAAAAGGGCTGAGGGGCACCCCGTGCCATAGTCAGGAAGGTTAAGAGGAGACTGCTGGCCAAATTTGGAAGATGCCCTGGGAGAGCACGTTTCTTGAGTGCAGCTTGACCCTGCCATGCATGTCTGGTGACAGGAAGACCATGTACCATGGAAACTTGTTTGATGCAGTGCTGTCGAAGGCACCATAGGCACCTGCAATGTCTGAAGCCACATCCGCTCATTTTACCGAGCATCTGCCCACAGCCTGGGAGTGCTGAGGAGCAGCCAACAAGCCCATCATTCGAGAAATGGGTTTTCCTCATACTGAGGGAAAAAGGGCCACATGGCAGAGTTTTCCATCTAGAGGAGAAAGGGAGTGAAGGGACACATCCAGAGCCATGAGACAAAGGCCTCAAACCCATAGTTCTCAGTAGTTTTTCCTTCACTTTGTGCTCATCACGACTGCAAGAAGTGGCAAAAAAGGCATAGCAACTTCACAAATCTCGGGGGCATACTTTATAGAAGGATGTTTGTCATAATGCTTGAGACCTTTTTAGGCTGATTAGGATAAGAAAGTTTAAAAAAATCCCTGTCAACAGAATTCAGGCCATCCTCATTTAGCTTTACAAATATTTTACCAAGGATTGCCGTGAGCAACCAAAGCTGAGCCAACTTCTTAAACCTCACTGAAAATCCCAAGATGGAATATTCTTTCCTTGTATTTTCCCTTTATGGCTGGTGCAAAATGCAACTTAAATTATTTTCCCCTTTTATTTAATAGGCTGTGCCACACTCTTATTTCACAAGGACTCTGAGTAAGGTATAGTTAATTCATACATGTAATTATAGCCATCATACCTCCCCTCCTCCCTAGAAACTCAGTTACTGGCCCTATCCTTGACAAAATGTTTGTGAAGAATAATATATCTGAAGTCAAATGTTATCTGCTAATTGACAGGATGGCTTCAACAATGTAACCTTATCTTAAGTAAATAAACTTCTAAGGAAACTTTGAGCCAGAAGGCCAAATGAGATGTTTGAGATTCCTTTTTGCTGCAGAAGGTCTTGTTTTGATAGTGCATTTCAATAGCAAAGGCTAAACGTGAAAGAGAATCTGAGACACCAGAAGAGACACTCAGTTCCTTCTGTTTATATTTGCTCCTAACTCAGGGTTTTTCATAATAGGAAAAAGCATCTTGATGGGGTCTTTAATTATTGTGGTAGAAAAATGTGAAAAATTATCTTTATCTGGCATCTCATTTGAAAAAAATATTTTAATGCATCTCTAGCATTTGTTTCTTTAAATTCTGATTTAGATTTTATATTCATTTTTACACTTGAATAAATAATTCACAAAAGCAGTCTAAAATTAGCATTTTTAGACTGACAACAGCATTCAGTTACAGATGTGAAAACTCTTAATAACGTTCATGTTAAAATATGAGATCAAAGACCGTCGTACTGTACACCGAATATGAGATCCACGGATGTGTGAAAGCAGTGAGAAAGAGGGAGAAGCAGTCACCAGGGGGAAGAAAATGACGGAGGGAAGAGAAGTTCTGTCCCAGTGTGTAGATTCTGAGGAATGAAGGAGAGCGTTCTGGAAATGGACTGCAAACTTTTCAAACACATATTGTCATGTGTGCACAAGGCCCTGACCCTGTCTCTGATCAGTATTCAGAGATGTTAGAAGGCAGTGACCCTATTAAGTGTACTGTACTTCTGTAAAGTTATTTGCTTTATAAAGCATAGCTGACCTTAGAAGAAATGTGGCAATAACAACTTAAAATGCACTCTCAACTTAAGTTTGTCTCCTGAAATTCTAGTTAACTCGAGGGTCCGTGTTGTTCCATAAAGATGTAACTGGAAGACATTCCCACATGTGTAGAACTGTTACCTCAGCTTACTTGCACACAAAGAGTTACTCAGTACCAACCTGCTTCCAAGGGGAGAGAGATACTGAATCCTATACAGAAGACTGATCTTCATTGCAAGAGATAAATCATATTGCCAGATGGGTTTTCAAACAATATGAACAATAATTTTGTTATGTTATAAACATTGCAAGAGTGTGTACAGTTATGAAGACTTTGATGTCAAGGTGGGATCAGGAGAAGAGTAAACAAGTACACTGATTTTGATGTGCTTAGCATTGAAGAAATCCAGTTTCCAAAAGCTATGGCTTATCCCTTATCAGCCAGGCCAAATCTGATCCCTCTGGGTGGTCATAGCAACTGAAGCCTGGAGCACTGTCTGGCTGAGCCTTCACTTCTAGCTTCCAAAACACTTCCTTTTCTATCTCAAGCTGTGATCCGATGAATTTGTTCCAAACAGGAATACTAAAGAAATGAGAGTATTTATCTAGTGATCTTGCTAGGTCTTCTCTGTAAAGGCCTTCCTGTTTACAGGAATGGCATCTTCCCACTCTTAATGCAGAAATACATACCTACATGCTTTCCAGGTCAGATTTCTGTAATTTTCTGACTGGAAGCTATACAACCTCTGAGCATAAACTATGTATCCTGTAGCCTGTCCAGCTCAATGAAAACGTCACTCCTGTGCAGAAATAGAAGAAAATAAATGACGTGTGATGCTTAGGTGATATGCCAGTTTAAGGGACACAGTATCCTTAAATGCACGCCATACTGCATCCTGAGTGGTTTGGTTTCCTAAACTGGACATGAACTCCTCCTTTAGCTGGGCCAAATGTACTTGGGAAACTACCAAGTTACAAGTGCCGTAGTGAACCTTGTTTTGTGGCTGACTGAGCCATTATAAATCTGTTTGGGATTCCATCCTGATTACTGCATGCAAATGCTCTTACACCATCCTATCAAGGACAAAGATTGGAGGGACCACACAGAAGCAATGATCCATCCCTTCCACCTAATTGTTTGTGGTGAAGGGAAGACGGCCAGATAGGGTGTCACTTCTTGCAGAATGACAGTCTTAGCTTAGTAATGGCCTTCTCTTAAGACTCTTAGATTGACGACTGACTGACTCCAGATGAGGCTCACAGGATGATCGAAAGTCTATTGCAGTAAACCTGCACAGAAGAGTCCTGGATCTTAGTTCCTAGTAATTAAAAATAATAAAAAAGTCAGCAAAACAATCAGGGCCTATTCAGCATTCTACAGAGGATATTTAAAAGTCCTTCTTGTAGATCAGATAGCTTCAGAGAGAACAGAGTTTACTGATGAAGGAACAGTTGTGGGGTATAGCAAAGGAAATCAGAGAAAGCAAAAGCAAGTGTCTCAGGTAAAAATGGTGTCCATTTCCTCAAGAAATAAACTGAAAAAGTGTAACAGAATAGCAGGGTTGGCTCCAGAAGGAAGTTCAGGCACAGGAAGAGTGCCTTTTAAGATGACTGAAGGGAGTTTTGTGTGCCAGGAATTCTATAGTCAGCATGGGTGATGTTAGGTTTAAGGTAGCAGGAGGAAAAGAGAGGAAAATACAACAGCATCTGTCTCAGTGTACCCAGTTTGTCATTATAATCCAAAACACAAACACTCCAGGGGGGAAGAATAATACTCAAAGCTGAACAATAGTGGGAAACCTATCAGGTAATAACTGGTAGTGTGAATGTATGGGAGGAAAGTAAACAGTTCTGGAATGAAATAGAAAACTGTTACTAGACCGTGTTATTTACTAAGACTACTCCATCTTTAACTTCTGATGTGCAGGCCAATAGAACTTTGTGATAGGGCTCAGGTAGAAATATGCATACCTTTAAGAAAGGCAATTGTTTTTTGAATCCTCATTTGTAAATAGAATAAAAAAGAATAACGACAATTAGTAAATGCCTTATCAAAATATTTAAGGTTCTCTGTACTTTCTTTAACACCTTACTTATAAGCCTAGAGGGATTGTTTTCATTAATCCAGAAACTAGATTTTAACTGAGAAACAAGAAATACTTCGCAGGACTTCATCAGAGATTTCCATACAAGATATTTTTACTGTACCAGGTAAGAAAAGAAGCATCTCTCAGCAACAGTGACCTAAGCACCATTTCTTCTGAAATTACTTTCTTCTTTACATTTAAAAGAAGAATAAACTTCAGATAAACTTCAGATAAAACCTTAAAAGCTCAATGCAAGAAGGACATTTTATTGTTATTATTGACTGGCTGTTAATGAAATAATTCCAAGAAGTACAGGATATTTTTACTGCCATTAATTTCATTCTTGATCTACATTATTGCTCAGGCTAAATATTATTTAATAATGTACATGAGCATGTTCTTGACTTTTCCTTTTTCTTATTTTTTTTGCTTATATATGACAAACATTGCTGCTGCCAAAAACAGGATTCTAGTATAACAGATGTTATTTGAAAGAAAACATCTTATATATATTTTGATGCATCTGATGAAGCAAACATTAAGCATACAGAATTCTAGTAACTGTAAGTCAGGGAATAGACAACTGTACCATAGGTATAATTCTTAAAAGCTGCAGTTTTATTTTACTAAATTATCTATGTTAAAAACAAATCTGTGCCTGGTGTGAAATTTCACTGCATCAAGTGTTACAATATTTTTGTTTTCATTACAAGCAGGAGAATGCATGTAGAACAAGTGTTAAGAAACATGACAATAAATTAGAATATAATTTACAAAAGCAAAAATAATAATAATAAAGTAACAGTGTACCACATTAATACTGAGTATAAAATAATAAGCAACTAATCACAATAATACAAAGGTAATTTCAGTCTGTATTAAGGATATCTATGTGACATTCACTCCATTACAAAGTTCCTAAAGAAATGGACTATTTTTGGGTGTATACACCTTGAGGGGTTATCTCTAGATTTTTCTGTTTTCATCTTCTTCAGCTGATAGTATTGCTCAGTGGAAGTACTGGCACCAGATTGATTTCTGCATTTCATATTCTGCTATTTGATTCTAGGCCTGTCATATTAATAGCCTATACAAATAGTCCTTTTGTCACTATTTAGGAATATAACACTATTTAGCTTAGATTATATAGATGGCTACAGTGTAGCAGCAGCAATGAACTGTGCTGTGGAAATCAATTATTTTTCTTTGAATTAGGTTTCATTTTTCGGTCTTCATCTGAAGCATTGCTTAGTTTGTAAATCCACATACATTCTGTGTTTTGTTCCCTTTAACAATACAATTCATCATTGCTCCAGGGAGTTCTTTAAATTCCAACCTCAGTGCTGTTATATTGCAGAGTAAACATTGGACTCCCTAGTGTTCTAGCACCAGTAAGAGAGCAAAATGTGTCTTTGGAAACACTCCTTACAATTCAATGGCCTAAAGGAGGTAAAAAAAAAAAAAAGGTTTCTTTTGAATACATAGAAACCCCTTTTCTTGTTAGCTGAAAAGACACATTAGCTGATATACAAAATCATGCCCTGGAGAAAACAGGACCCTGATACAAAGAGATCTCTTGCTTAGGGAATGCCATAGCAACCCCTTTCCCTTTCATCATATTTTTGACCTAGCCAGGGCAAGCTAGCACCAAGGTGTTTTGTCAAAAGAATATAGAAAATCGATTAACTTAAAAAGAGAAGGACTACATACTTCCCTTGATCCCCATGTTCAACTCCCAAAGATGGGAGTTTCTTAATCTACTAGTTTCTTAATCTACTAGTGTGAGTTTTAACATGAGTTACTTAGCTGGTGATGAGAGCAACAGATAAGCATATGTGAATACAAGCAAGCCAACTGAAAATGAATTCCACTGGTCACAGGCGTACAGAAGTGGAAATACTGGCAAGAGGTAGCAGATGACAGGAATTTGGTGGTCATGAATATGTGGGCTACACAAAACCCCATGGGTAGATTGTCAATATGTTGGGGGGATTCCATAGTATGAGTACTGTTAATAATATCTATTGTTCTATGTTAATTCACATTAGTAAATAGTGTGCAACACATCTGGCATGTTATTGGTAAAATACACTGATACACTTCAATCCCATGATATTTCAAAATTATTTTTCACTGAAAAGAGTACTTTTTTTAAAAAGTGCTATTTGAGTTAGAATTTGTAACACATTACTGTTCACATAATTTTAATTGCACTACAACAAAGGAGGCAGTTGGACACAAAAGCACATTCATCAAGTACCTGCTGCAAAATGTAATTGTTCAAGTACAATATATTAATATAAACAAGTACCTACTTTCCTTATCTCCTTGTTGAGTCTGTTACTGAAAAGTGAAGGGGAAGAGGAGCAGGACAATTAACTTTTTAATGGTAGATTCCTGAATGTGACTTGCCTAAGTAGTTGGGTTTCACATTTAAAAATGCAAAGTATTTGGTGAATATTAAAAATATGATAATATGAAATGAGTGGAGTATGGCAGCAGAATAGTTAAGGCATCTAGCTACTAATCCAGAGGCATGAGTTTGTTCCAGTCTCATGCTGAAAGCTACTCCTAGCTTTAAATATGGTCCAGCTTTAAATATGTACCTAGCCACCATAAAGGTGGCCAG
>VZTV01049481.1:0-14288 GCA_013400875.1 Anhinga rufa
AAGCTCCTAAGCATTTTAGGGGAGTAATTGACTGGCTTTAAAAATTTCTTTGGAAAACAACAACAAACCCCCTAATTTCACACTCTGGTCACTTATTTGATTGTGTTGCCTTCCTGCATTTGCTTTTCTCTTACCTGGTGGCTGTGAAACTTTTGACTGTTACCTATGGTCTGTCTTACTGCAAGAATTAGCTTGTTATTCTGCAAAGTCATAATGTGACTGTGACCCATGGTCTTAAGTTTATACTTAGTCATTCTGTATATAAATAAATCCCTGATTAGTTGCTACCTCCTTAGCCTTCTGTCTTCTACCTCAGACCCCCCACTGCACAATTGGAATGCTTGAAATATCAGTCTGCTCTGCTGAGGAATACCTCTGCCCTTGCTGCAGCTCCGACACCTTATTTTCTCAGACTGTCAAGGCCTGAGATGATGAATTTATTGAAATTTCTTTGTATGTCCTGATAGCTCTATCTGGTGAACTTACACAGGGTCGCATATATAGTATAAGATGTGCATTTGCAGTGTTGCTGGGTTTACTCAAGCAGCATCAAATTACTTGTTAAAATGGGAAAGTCTTACTCTTGAAACCCAGGGTTATGGGTTAAAATTAGTGATTTTTAATGTGAGGGATACAAATACTCTTCAGCAGTGATGTTGGGCTTTTTGTCTTCACAAAAGGAGTGTGAGTCAGAAGAGATTTCTGGGAGATGGTGTTAGGGCATTGGGCTTTTGTTTTTCAAGCCAAAACAAGGCCATGGTACTTGTGGAATTAGCCTAGTGTAATGCGGCAGCTGAAGCTGAGGTGACTGCAAATGCATTTTTAGGCCAAGCTGAAGGGCATTGGTCTTGCTGATCTCCCCCGCTGTTTCTTATCTTTTATTATGGTATAAGGGAATATATCGTGCCCTCTTTCCATTGTTTCCTGATGGAAGCCCTGTTGGCCTGTGTTTCTTAGTGGAAGGGAACGAGCATCGTGATAGAAAGCCACACCTTGCTGACAGTTGAGGCTTAATACCTTGTGAGCAGATTTTGTTCCCTCTTAATCCATTCTAAAGTATGATACGGGCTTTAATATACCAAACAAAATAATTGAAGAGATATCTGGCTTGCATTTTCTGTTTGTCTAGTTCTCCTTTATATCGTGAATTTTCTTTTCTCCAGAAAGTGCTGTTACTCTGTCATGTGTTGATCTGTTCTCTGGCAGAATACTATCACTATGGCAAGAGGATAAAGAGAAGTAAGATGTACTTCAAGAGTTATCATTTAAAATGCTTCTAAAAATGCAAATTTCTGTTAATGTGGCTTGAGGAAAAAGGGGGAATCCCATGGCACTGCTTGGCCCTTTTGGATACAAGTCCCTCCCTTAAAGCCATATATGGCTGTATTTTTCTATGTAGAATTGTAGAAAGAACTCTGTACAAAGGTACCATAGTAATAAATGGGGAGACAGTGGCATCCAGCCATGCTATTTTTAGGCTATTGTGCTCTTAACTTGCTGATCTAAGTGTTCTGGACAGTAAGTGGGGGAGACTAGAAATGCATGCTCACATAGCTGAATCTTGTCTAAACCAAGAGTGAATAGCAAACTTGGTTATCAGAAAGGCAGTTCACAGATTTGTACCTGTAACAAGGTTGAACCAGAGTATTAGTAAGTAAAAAGGATGCCCTGGTAATTAAAGCATAATGTTTGCAGTGCAGACTTCTACTTGAAAGCTGTCAGCTTTGGCTTTCTTGTCAGTTGAGAAACTGAAATAAGTGCAGTCTGTTCTGTATGGGCTTAGGAAAGAAGTATAAAAAACCCTATTTTCTGTTCCATGATGGCAGTGGGAAAAATGCCAGTTGTCCTCAATCAAGTTCTCTTCCAATAGTTTTTAAGCCTTTCCTAAACAGTGTTAATGACCTCTCCATCTGAGCAAGTGGAAACCTTCAGAAAGGGGGGTGTCTCACACTGGAAATTTTTGATAGTTCCTTAGTCCCTTATATATTAGTCTGACACTAGGCAACTCAGTTTTCACTCTGACCTCTTGGTGATGCATGCATTTTTCCTTGGCTTATAATATAAGTTTGGTTCTGATACTAACTAGGTAGTTTCACCTTCTTCCTGCAGCACACTGTTAACATTGACTCTTCTGGCACAGAGCTATACAGCTGCACCGTAAAGCAGGTACAAGAACTGATCCAAGCTTTTGAAGAATGAAGTCTTCAGGGCAGATCAGTTCCTGGCCCAGCAACAGCGTGGCAGAAGTATCTAAAGCCCCAAATTACCTTTATCATGAAACCATTGCATTGGTTGCATATAAATATACATTGGATGCCTGTATATTGGTTGTACTTGGATGTTTAAACGTTGCAGTGTTTCAGGCAGTGTAAGGTGACAACTGAGAGGAAACTAAGGAAAGATGCAGAACGTCATAGTGTGACCAGCAGATATACTGTCAAGTTTCACTGAAGATATAAATATATTAAAGTGGATGAGTATCAGTTGCCCAGCATGGTGGCTACTGATCAGCTGTATGATATTTTTCTATGCTTTGTGCAGGGTGATAGGTTTTAGTATTTAGACATCCAGTAACTTGTTTGGGATCATGTAACCTGGCTTCCTCAGTGATTGAAATAATAATTAGGGGAAAAAAATCAAAACCAACAAACTCCCCTAGAATAGCATTAGGGTTAAAACAAAGTAGCACCTTTGAGTCTCTTGGCTAAATTTAAGTGCATTGCAAAAGATGAGGAATGCAGCTTTGCCACAGGGAACATCATACTTATACCTCTTCTGTCAAAAACTTGCCCTTAAATACCCTCTTTGCTTGGTCAGGCTTTAGCTTTAGGTTGAGTTTCCCATCAAACCACAGTAAGGGTATTGTATAATTTTGAACACTTAAATTAGACATAGTGCATAATTCTAAATAGAGCAACACATCATGCATGATAATCACAATGTTCTTGGAAGTTGAGTTGAATTCAAGATGCCTTAGCCAGAAATGATGATGATAATAGCTTTATTTATTAACAGTTAGGAACCCTGATATTAGAGTAGGACCTCCCTTAGCATTAGGCCCATGTAGCATTACAAGCTAATGAAAATTCTACATAGTGCTGTTTACAAAAACAAATTATAATGTGTTTTGTGCTTACTGTTAGTTCTCAGCAACAGGTGTTTTGTTAACAAGAAGCTGTCTATTTTGGGAACTTGTGTTAAAGTGCCTTTTATCTCTTCTGGGTTTGATATGCTTAAAATAAGTGAAACTTATGCTGTATTGAGAGAAGATTACTTATTCACTGAAGCTCAAAAGAAGCGACTACTGAATCTATATTCTTTCAGTAATTATATGGGTAATCTTGTAAGTGTTTGAATCCTTCTTACAGATTATTTTTCATCATTTTGTAAAGTCAAACCTGTTTTAAATACAGCATCAAAGATATTTTATGGAGTTGCCCTTCTGCATCCCTTGAACTTTGGTCTGGTATCTTAAGGGAATGTAGAGAATTTTAGAATCCTCTGATTCTAATTTTACACAACCTCTGGTTTCTGAAATGGCCAACTTCAATATATGATGCCAAAGAAAGCAGAATGTAGCCTTGTCTTGTCTGTTTGAGTGGCTTTCTTATATTTTTTTATAAAAATTTTAAAAGGCATTTCTGTAATCTGATGGATTTCAAGTAAACTCTATAGGGCCATGTAAAAATATGGAGTGCAACTTGAGGATTCCTGCAGTCTTTGTCTTGAAGCACCTTAATGCCAAAGCATGGCTATAAGATAGCGCAAACTCTAGAGAAAAGAAAAGGGCTCCTCAAGCAATATCTGCAACTAGTGCAGCTCGACACTGGTTCAGCTACACATGATGGAAACTGTGGTTTGTGTGAGTTGATGTAGCAGACTGCTGGCAAGCAATTACTGAGACGGTTTGGCTTTTCTAATGGGCGTAACTCCTGAATTTTTATTCTTCTTGAGCAGAGATGCCAGAGCAAGCACTACCTAAAAGTATGCTCTTTTATTAGTAGTTGCATGTTCTATCACAAGTGTAACTTCATGTAAGGTTTCTGTGGTAGTCTTGTCATAAAGACAGACATCTTCCAAAAATGGACCTTCTGAGCCTGTCTGCCTCTAGCCTTAAATCTTGGGTGATCTGGGTAGGCTAAACTGAGTAAGTACAACCTCACGTTTTGGGAGGAAAAATGCTTTGGTCTCTCCTCTGGCTTGTGTATGGACATACAGTGCTTTGGGTAGGACAGCACGACCAGTGGGGCAGCTGGCCAGTGTCCTCTCTGCATTCCTCAGATATGCCTCTTGGGCTTCTCTTACCATGACTCTCCCAGAGATACTAGTACAAAAACAGCTTTCTGAAACATGTGACGTGCTCTTTTCTCTTGTTCACTTTTCTTGGTCTATAATTCACTCAGAAATTGTCTCTCTTTGTATGAACGACTGTAGTTACTCTGGTGCTCTCACTGCTTTTAATGTTTAACTAGTTATCTTTATTGAAGGTCCCTGTTGTGTCTTGCTATAAACAAGCGTGTCCAGATCCAAGGGTTATTTGCTGTTTTTTTTTCTCTTGAACCCAAGAAGTGAGTTTTGTGGTGTGTGTGGGTTTTGTTTTCTTTTTTTTCACTTGCATTCAGGTTGACCTCTCCAAAAATGCAGCTTTGTCAGCTTAGATTTTCTGATAGTCATCACTGAAGGGACAAACTTAGAACGTGCTAGTGGTGCTCTCTCTGAAAGTGTCTCCGTAAGTCTCTGGGCTGGAGTTTCTTGGATTAACTGGGGTTGCCTGCAAAAGTATTGTGCTGCTGGGGAATAAGAAGTAAATAAGAGGCTATTAAGTTTTCTGAGTCAGAAAAGAAATTATGTTTCTTTGAATTTCACAAAATTTGGATACTGTCATATGCAAGGGCCTAATTCTAGTGGTGCCGTAGCGTTAGTCTTGAACAACGAAGAAGTCTAAATGCACATGCTTAAATGTACTAACAATGATAATCCTTAGCATCTTGATTTGTATTTTGCTGCTTTAGGCTCAAATTGAAATACATGATAAATAGGAGGAAAATTCTTGAAGACTTTATACAGAGTGCTGCATGTAGCCTTTTAGGTACCGCAGCTGTTACCAGATGCTCTGTCGTAAAGTAGTGGTCATTCCTGCAGAAAGCCCACTGTCACGTAGTGAAAGCCAGTAGCTCAGTGTGGCAGCTTTCCGGAATTCCAACATTTTCGTGAAACTCCTTTTTGTCTGTAGCCTGCCTCTTTGAAATCCCATGTAAACAAAACGTGATTCCTCCTACTAGTCAACAAAAGTATGTGTGACATCGCTTGTTATTTTTTAGGATTAAGCTTCAGTAGAGTAGTGAACTTCATGGAATTACCCCTTTATTTGGTATGGTAACTATACTAAAAAGTTTGGAAATTAAAGAAGAAAAACTTGCTTATACACCTGGGTTTTGTTTGTTGACTTTTAAGTGGTCACTGCAAGTAATTTTATGCATTTGCATGGGGTGAATGAGAGTTTGAGGTTCCCTGTTTTACAGCAGTTAATCTTTGCTTCTAGTAATCCGTACTTTGCAAAGGTTGAGCGTGGCCACAAGTAGTAATTACAGTTTCAAAGTAACATCTATTAATAGTGTATGCAGACAAGCATAGAAAGCTGAATCCTTATTATCAGTGATCATCTTGATACCAGTATAGAATCTGTGTGTCTTTGTTCTTGCCTAGTAAGAGTGAAGAGGTTGCAGTGAAATGTTCTCTTGTTTCTCATGTAACCTTGAGTACAAGAACAGACAGCTGTAGTTAGCAATATAATGCTTTAACACTAGAGGCTTTGTCTATACCAAGTGCTCCTGGGTTGTATAATGATGTAACATTGGTAGTATGATATTCTGGCTCAGATTAGTTATGAAAGTTGCTAATGTTTCTTCCCTTCCTAAGACCTGAGCTTGCTCTTTTCTGTCCATCTGCCACTTCTGAGATTGCACTTTCTCTCATGTGTGGCTCCTTTTTCCACCAGTGTGATTCTTTCACAGTCTTTCTGCCATCTTAAATCTGAGATTTACACTGTACAGGGAATATATATTTCTTGAGGGTCCACATTTTATTTATATTTTAATTCTTGTACTGAAGGATTTAAACATGCTGACTACTTGGAATTAGAAGTGAAGAAAAGACTTCTGTAACTGTCTTTTTTTAAAAAGTTTCTGCTAGGAGTGTCTAATATAAGTGCTTGATTTTTTAGCCTAAAATAAGTCTATGCATGAAACAAGAATAAAAAGCTGTTCAGCAGGAATAGACTGGAACATAAGTAGATATTGGATGACTTGTCAAGTGAGTCGAGAGAACATCTTATGTAAGTCTTGGTCACTAGTTTGAATATTTTGTTTTCAATATTAAGTCATTACAAAAATTCTACTTCAGTAGTTCAAATTGCAACTTAAAACTGTATTCAGTTGTGAGCAGGAAGAAAACTGGAGGCCTACTGGAATGAATGGAAAGCTTTAAAATGCATGGATTCTCTTGGTGCAGAGGAAGTTGGATAACTCCTGTGTTTCGAAAAATGTAGCAGCTGTGTGCTCTGCTACAGGAACAGAGAGGTCACTGCCCTTACAGATCTGCTTGCATAGTTGGTCCTTAACCATATTCACTTTTTTTAACTCAAAGCATTCTGATGAAACTGGGTCAGAGTGTAACTACACATGTAGCTATGCTGGCAAATCTGAACCAGCTGTAGTGCTTTAGCCAGGGTGAGCTGTAGATGAAATGACATGTCTGACTGCAACCAGCAAGCTGGGCTGAACTGTAATGACTGAGGCCCCTATTCAAATCTGCCAGTTCTTCTTGGCTCCATAGCAAGTTGCTGGGACATGCTAATGCCTTAAAGCAGCTACAAATGACTGCTCAGTGAATGTAAATTGGGGCCTTTTGGGAGAGAGCAACAGAGTAAAAAGAAAACAGGCCCGTTCTGTAACTTGCTATTAATTTGTGAGTCTACTGCTTTATACCCTGAGTCGTGTCCTGCTTCCAAGCAGGACACCTGAGCAGCTGTGGCTCTGCAAATTCTGCTATGAAGCGGTATCACCGAATACAGGCAGTGCTTCGGTAACTTCTGCAGCAAGTTTCAACAGAGCTCTGTTCTTAAGCCTTTATCTGCCATTTGTTTTGATAAGCCTGTAGAGGAATGCATTCCCTATTTTATTTTTTTTTTTGTACTAACATGCCTTCTCATATGGTGATACAGGTGGTATTGGATAGCTGTACCAGTACATGCTCTAAAATGAAATGTATTTGTGTCTATACAACGTAATATCTTGCTTTTATTTGTGCCTGGGATGAAGCTTTAATATTTAAGCAGCACAAATTATCACTTTTGCAGTTTCTTCCTTGTGTTGTTACACAAAGGGAAAGTAGTACTGGTGCTACTTTAAGTGCTGAACTGCTTCATTATAAAAGTGGTTATGATTGAGGAAGGACTATTTTAATCACTTGTTAAAAATTAGATTCATTCTTTGAGGTGAGCATCAGCTGAAATCTGTCAGTGCATTGAACTTTGACAGTGAAGAGAGTAGCTTACTCTAAATGCTCTGCTTTCTCTTTGAGAAGCATTTTCAAAGCTGGCATCAGTATGGTTCAAACTGCATCTGGTTTGGTACTGCAGCTGAAGCAGAATGCTGTTTGGGTGGTCTCTCCTACTTCAGTGGTAGTATTTGGGAGAGATCCTTCCCATACCAGTCAGGAATTCTAGGAGTGTTTGCAGAACACAAGACTGTACTTCAGCTGGGGTAGTGAATGTGAGAATCTGCTCGTTCTACCTACCACAACTTGATATATGAGGACAACTAGAATTCAAGAGACGTTTTTCTTTGGGGAAGACAGATAAAGAGAAGGCTGGCCTCTGTGTAGGATTTTTTTTTTTCCTGTTGAGAGCAGGGAAAAAAGATTATACCTAAAGCTTGTGTGTTTAATCCTGCTAAATGCTGCTCTCTCTGATTTTACTGATTAACATTTGAAGCCTATAAAGCTAGGGTATCAGTTATTTGAAACTAGTAGCATATAAACATTTCAAGTAAAAGACAAAAAAGGGGAATAAAAAAAGACCACTATCACGGTGCCTGCTCTGCACGGTGGGAAAGGTGTATATATACACAGGTAATTTGTTACTTGCTTTGCAGAGTATTGGAAGAAGCGGCTCATTTCCCAAAGAACCTGATGTCCAAAAGACCTACTCTGCTTTAGTGTTTCTACAGCTTCAGCTCTATACATTTTATAATCATGAATATCCTTTATATGATTTTAATGTAGTTTTTTGCTTGGTATGGAGAGTAATTTGGTCTCTGAGGATGTGCACTGGTGAGGGGGGAATGGTAGGACCCATAGCAGCAGCAGTAAGCAGGCCTTAGAGATGGACAAAGTTGTCTGTGTATGATGGGAGTAACAGGAGTCGGTGGACTTTAAGCACCAAATTTGTAGGAAAAGAAGGACTTAGGCTCCAGAGCTGTGTGCTACCATGCTTCTAGTGGCAATAAATATTTTCAAGAAGAAAACTCAGAGGTAATTTTGGTTTAAGTGTAGCTAATACAAAAAGAGTCCATTTATTCCATAACCTTCAATGAAGTAGATGTTCTGGGGTTGTGTTGAGGGGGGTTGTTTAAGGCTCTTGCCCTTCCCTCTAGTATGCTTCCTTCTCATTAGTGCTCGTACAACTGGTTATACAACTATACTGTAAAGCAAAGCGGGGAGCATGCTTAAAATATTGTAAAGAGTTTGGTCGCTTTTTTCTTTAAGATGAATCAATTCTGCATTCAGAGTAACAGGATGACCCTATGAACGTTGTGCAAGCACAGCTTGGGGGGAAGAGGCAGAGTCTAGAGATATTTCCAGCAGCTTTGCAAGTTCCACGTTTGTTTTGTGGGATATGTATGTAGCCATGTTGATCCCAAGACCTTGCTGTCACTTCAGCTATGAAGTTGCTTCAAGTTTTGTACTGAAGCCAAGCTAGGAGACCAGTTTTGAAACTCCAGAGAGGGTATGCACTTGGGATACATTTTACAGTAGGCCTGATGCTTAGCAAGGGCTAGCTGCCCCTAAAAAGGGTCGTCTTATTTTTAGCCTTGTCACTTCCTTTGCACTATATGTCAGTTCTCCAGAGTTGATCTTCTGTCAGTTCAGCAAGCTCTCCAATCCACCAGCATAAATATTCCTGTTTTTGCTGTCAGATGGATGAACTGATCTGACTTGAGGAAGGGGCAGGGGCAGGGGTGCGCAGCAGGAGCCGGGGCTGTGGGAGCAGGCTCTCCCTGTTCACAGTGCTTCCAAGGCTGCAGTTTCAGTGACAGCCCCCCATTACTGGCTTAGGTGATGGGTGGGCTTGGCAATACTATGGATCTTCCTGCATGAGGAATTATGGACAGTTTTGAAACAAAAATCATCTGGGGCTGAGCCAAGAACTGGGGTGAGGGGAGGTCTTCCCTCCCCTTAAATCCCTCCATTCAATGATCTGTCGCTGTTCATGTTTGCTGAGATGGGGACAGAGTCCAGCTGCTCTGCTTGTGGCTGTTTGACTCCTGCCCGAGCAGTGAGGAAGAGAAGTCCCTGAGGCACAGTACTGCGTCATCTTGGCCTTTGCCCTTGTGCAGTGGTGGATGTGTACAGGAGAGGCATGTCTGAAAGCAGTGGCAGGAACCACCAGCACTTGGATCTCTATTCCCTTATACTTTCAGTCTCTGTTTTTGGCTAGTGGTTCTCCTAATGCTTTAAACCTGCTCCACTACTGAAACAAGTGGTTCTACACGTGTCTTCAGCTAGATCCTCTCTCATGTCTAAACAGCACACATGACAAACATAAGCTCAGAAACATGCCTGTGTTAAAACTAATTGGCAAAAGACAGAGAGGTTGGTTTTCTAAGTTCGATCTCTTCATTGATTCATCTTGGTGCATGTGGGCACTGAGAGGAAGGGAACAGCATGGGAGAAGGAGTGAGAAGCTGGGGAGCAAAAGCTTATTGTACTGGTTTGGCATTCTGTGGCTTTAGGGTTCAGATAGATCAGTAAAACCATCTCAGCAGCTTACAGGCTACTAAACTGTGTTGTCCCTCGCAGCAGTTCGAGTTTCCCCTGTGCTGTTTGTTCTTTTTTTGTGTGTGTGTGAACTGATTGAGCTCACTGAACTGTCAGAAAACTTTCTATGGTGGTGATGGCCTTTTTTTTCTTGGTGGGTTTTTTTGGTGGCTCAGGGAACTAATTGGGTCAGTGATGATCTAGCTGAGCACTGGAGGGATCCCTGTGGGGGACTATATGCAGTTGCCGCCTTCTGAATGAAACAAGTTATCGTTATTGGTTCAACTTCTTTCTCATTTGACTTCATAACATTCATCAGTTTGATCCTATCTTTTCTTCTTCATTTTATTCCCCAAATATTAGCAATCAATGAAGGATCTTCCACTTCCTGTGGCTTTTATTAAAACTCTTCAGAAGAATCCCTGGCACTTCCCCTTGGAGATTTAAGTGTTCTGGGTCCTCATGCCAGTGGCTTGTGCTTTGGCTGGTGGCAGGATCCACTGGTTAATGAACTCGGGAACTGGCTTAGCTGGAACTCAGGCCAGCTTTTCTTGTTTTTCTTCTGGGCATCTTTGTGCACCTTTCACAATTTGTTTATTGAATTGGAACAGACTTTTTTTATGTCCATGTTAGAAATTGTTATGTTCTGATTGCATTAGCACCTGGTCCCTTCAGCAATGGTTGTGTTGGGGAGTAAGAAAGTTAGCAGTAACCGATGCTGTTATTGAGATCCTGTGTGCTGCTTGAAGCTAACTATTGAATGGGAAGGCAATCATGGTAAATTTTGAAAGTTAGTATGGTAGGGTTCTTTAATGTGCTGCTGTCTAAAATTAAAAGGTTTAATACTTGTGACATTGAATCTCTATTAGCCCTTGAAATATTCTGTCCAAAGTGTTTTTTAATTAGTCTTTCAATCTTAAACATTTTATGCCAACAGTGACTTGTGTAAGATTTCATTGTTAAGTTGGTTTTAGTTGACAAAGCATAGAAAACTCGTGTTCCTTTACACTCTCCTGAAATAGCTTTGCTGAATGTTGGGCCCAGCATAAGAATTGAATTCCCACATGCGCGACTTGCAGTTTCATTCTAAAGGGCTGTCTGGAGAAAGGCAGGAATGAAAGTGCTCTTTCAGCTACAAGTACAGTACTTCAGCAAAATCAAATTTAGCTATCGTTTGAGGTCAATGGGGGCTTTGTATGTTGAAAGCAAATGCTTCTATATTGGGGTGGGGGAGTGCAGTCAAGCAGCTGAAATAAGCTTAATTGCAGGTTGAAGTTGAATAAGATACTATGAGAGACTTTTGTCTTCCTGCCTGTACATCTTCCTTGTCTTATCTTGAATACTTTCTTATTCTTAAACTAGAGTACCTTATTGCTGTGAACAGAAGACTTGACTGTTGTTTCTGTGTTGCTGTTAGCTTTGCAACCTAGAGGTTTGCTTTTGAGGTATCGATTTCATATGCTTTGGGGAAATAAAAACAAAATGCAATGGATGTGGGTGTGAGAGGAGATGAGGATATTTGTCTAAAAACAAAATAATGGCAAACTTGTTTGTATTTGGCTTCAAAAACCTCTTACGTAAAAGGAAATCTTTTTACCCTGGTATAGTTCTTACTGCGGTTTAGTCTAGTTTTATAACTTGGCAATTGGTGAAGTATTGAAATATCTTGAAACCCCTCTTCCTCTGGATTTTCTTTTCTTTGCTATTGAAGTATATACTGTTGTTACTGGAAAGATTGCCCTTTTTTTCTCCAGTAATATTGCTTATCTTTGGTTTGAGTTGCAAGAATTAAAATTATCCATGCTTCAGCCTAATTTTTAATTAGGAAGTATAAAATGGTAGACCTAAGTAGATCTTGAATGAAATAACTGATACCTTGAGATACTTAGTTTCTGAATTAGAAGCATTTGGTGTTTTTTTTCTTTCAAAATATACAAAAAAGGGCAAGAATTTATTTATGGAGGGGAGCAAAACGTGGAAAATTAATTTTATCTCACCAAGTGACACATGTCAATAACCAATTTACAAGTTAGACCATTTGAAAATAGTTAGGAGGCTCAGAACACTGAAAATGGTCATTTGTTGTAATTTTCTTGTCTTAAGAAGGCTTACAGATCTTTACAAGCCAGGGATAAAAAATAAAAATTGTACAGCATTTATGAAATGCTATACAGTGTTGCCTTGATATTTATCTAATTTCTCATTTTTAGTATATTTTCACACAAAATTGATATAGGAGGTATGTGTACCTACTCTAATATATTTGACTGAAAGGGCAATTTTCTTTTTGCATGTGAAAAAAAATACAGGTTTTGTGGTAAGTAGTTGTGTTGTCCTTCGCTAATGACGCAGTGACTAAACAGTAACTTGAGAATTCATGTGACTATTGTTAATTATAGTAACTATGTATAAGTAAGCATGTGTTACCATGCTTGCCTTTCATTTTATAGTTCTCATTCACAGTTTCAGGTGTTAAAGTCTCAATAAAAGTTCAGCATAGGTGTCCACCTCCCCTACCTCCCTTTAACTTACTGCTAGAAGCAGTAATACTTCCAATGTTTTCTAAAATAACTTTTCTTTGTGGGCTAAAGATTGACCATAAAATGGTAGGGCTGGAAGGGTCTGCATGTATGGGTCATGCAAAGCATACATAATGACTGTTTTAGTATTGGGCAGAATTTATAGACTTTTTAGGAAAGGGCATTGAGTTACCCACAAGGCATATTTTCTAGATCTTTTTCTGAGCTATAGGAAATTCCAGATTTTCAAATGTAAAATAAGGGTTTTCTCAGGCCTCTAAATACTGGGTTGTATGTATCAATTTCAGGTTTATAGAAGAAGGGAAAATGGCTCAAGAAACTAACCGTAGCCAAGTGCCTATGCTTTGTTCCACTGGTTGCGGATTTTATGGGAATCCTCGTACAAATGGCATGTGTTCAGTGTGCTACAAAGAACATCTTCAAAGGCAGAACAGTAATGGTAGAATTAGCCCTCCTGGTAAGTAATGCTATCTGTTTGAACAACTCAAAATGACACAGTAGACAGCAACTTTCTCCTAGATAATGTCCAAATACTAAAAGTATAGGAGCATTAGTGCAAACCATTTTATTCAAGTATCTTACCTTATGGAATGAGCTTGGATGAAATGCTCATAATATAATCATGCTGCGATTAATCTGCTCAGGAGTAGACTTTTGCTAATACCTTTTGTATTAATCTGCATGTTTCCAATTTGAAGATGTAAAAATGTAGGAAAAAAAACTACACCAACATATTTTTCCTGAAATTACCGACAACAGAGGTGACATTTAGCTTGGGGAATGTTTGTGAAAAGTATTTAAAATGCAGGTATTTGATTTCTGCAGCCTGATGCTGAAGAATTAACCTGTAGACACTTTTAAACAATAGTTTCTCCTAACTTTAGACTGAGATACTTTTTTGTTCTTTTTGGCCCAGTGCCCCAGATACTATGGTCTTTCCTACAGAGCAGACTTCTCATTGAAATTAAGTGCTGTCCTCCTACATATACTCTCTAGAAAAAGCTAGAGGGCTCTTCCCTCTTTAAATTAATAGTAGTACCTTCAGAAAGATGAATCCTTTCTCTGCTTTGTTCATCCCAATGTCTTCAACTTCAGAGTGTTCTGCTGGGGGAAGGAGGGTTAGGGAGTGCTTCCCTGGAGCTTCTAAAATGTTTCTTATGGCTTGGCTGAATATTGACAGCAAGGATTCTCATGGTGCACTCTTTAAGACTTCCCTCCTTGACTTTAATATTAAACTTGACTTTTAAAAATTGAATTTCGATTAAAATCTGGGGATTTGGGTTCTAAAAAAATGGATCCTAGTTGGCATTAGGATGCTACATTAGTTTCTCACATATCCAACTGGGTTTTTTAAACAAAACGCAAGCTTATCATGTCAGAATACTGCAGTTTATGCTGAGAAAGCTGTTTGTAGTGCTTTAATTAGCAGAAAATAGTAACTATTTTAAAGCTCTAGCTCCAAAATCTTGTGCTGTGTAACTTCTGGGGGTCTGAGGCTGGAAGAACGTGGTCAAAATATGGCCAAACATAATTACTTTTTGTAAATTTATGTTTCATTATGATGTAGGCAGAGATTCAATTACTTTCCTGGCTGGTGTCATAGGGGTCAAAGAATAATTGTATTGTGTAACTTCTGTAATCCCAGGAAGTACTGTAACGCATCTTACATTAGTGTCTTCCTTCCAGCAACTTCTGTCAGTAGTATAACTG
>VZTV01049487.1:5006-24997 GCA_013400875.1 Anhinga rufa
TCCCTCAGGTGTGTCAACTGCACCACTCAGCTTGGTGTCATCTGCAAACTTGCTGAGGGTGCGCTCGATCCCACTGTCTATGTCCTCGATGAAGATATTAAACAGTACTGGGCTCAATACAGACCCCTGAGGAATACCACTCATCACTGGTCTCCATCTGGACATTGAGGCATTGACCACTACCTTCTGGATGTGACCATCCAGCCAGTTCCTCATTGACCGAACAGTCCACCCATCAAATCCATATCTCTCCAGTTTAGAGAGAAGGATGCTGTGCTGGACTGTGTCACAGGCTTTACAGAACTCCAGATAGTTTGCATCTGTATCTTGTCCCGACGGAAGAGCTTCCCTAAATGTACAACAGCATATTTAAATAGCTTGTCATTTTTTTAGGAGAGGGTCTAACATGATGTTTTTCTCTGTTTATATATGTCTTGGGAAAAATTGATAAGAAATAGGTATGTACCCTTATAAAACAATTCTACAGACTTAATGATGTCAGTAGGAATCTATTTTTCTTTAAATATCATTTGTTAGTGGCTTGACATTCCTTTTCTTTCTGTGCTTTCCCAGGACCTAACATGCAGCAAATAAGTTATTATTTGGCTTTGGTTTATAAAAAATATATAGCACCAGACATTTTTATGCAACGTAGAATTAAAAACCATTTACTATAAGGTGTTTTAGTCTGTAATATGGGGCCCTCAAAACGCCTGCAAAGTATTTGCTGGAGGTCTGGCTGGTAAGTACCGTATCTTACATTCTGCCATTATCTCCTTGTTCTCCACTGAGAACAATAGAACTGAAAGGAGTAGAAAAGGTTAAACAAAAAGTCAGTTAAACAGTATGTTTGCACCTTTTGAAAAACAAAATGTTCCTAGCACCATCAGGAAATTGCCTCTTGCAATTTCTGATAAAACTTGATTTTAATCAAAATTACATTTTTGTCACTAAATTACTTTCCATGTTAAAATGTCTTTATAGCAAGTCAGCAAAATAATTTTATTATTAAAAAGCCTAACAATTACAAAGTACCTCCTTAACAACTTTTCATATGATTATAAAAAACATTTTTTGTGCCTCATAGTGTTATTTCAGTATGATGAATAGGAATTCACAGATCTAGAGAATTCACTGGACATATTAGGCTTTTTTAAATTTTAAAATATTAACTAGCAAAACTATACTACTGAAATAATTTTACTGACAAAATACAAAATAGCGAGGTATACTATGCACATAGAAAATGGATAGAACATAACTGACTTTGCAGGACACAGTGAGAATTGATTTGCTGTGGTTTATATTAGCTGCAATTCACATTTCTTGTTCCAGATGGAGAATAAGGGTGCTAGAAAAGCACAGATTATTAGCAACAGCTACAACAATATTATTTAGAATTTCAAAAAATATGCATGTCTGCTTCACAGCAAATGAAGAAAAAAAGACTGGTTGCCTAACTGGTCAACTTTGTAGGGAAAAGCCAATAAATATATAGATGTGTGTGTATATATAAATATATATATATATATAAGCTGAAATAAGCAAAATCCCTGGTCTACAACTTCAGACAAGACAGATATGATATGGAATTATCTTGCACAGATGAAAAAAATAATATTCTGTTCATTGCCATCACGTAGTTATACTTCAAATCAGGATCTCCACAGTTTTTGATGGTCAATAGGTGGGAACCTATTGGAACTTCAGACTTCTTTGGTTTGTTGACTTGGACAATGTCCTGGTTTCAGCTTGGATAGAGCTAATTTTCTTTGTAGTAGCTAGTATGGGGCTNTGCTCAGTATATAAAGCTGGGGGAAGAGGAAGGAAGGGGGAACGTTTGGAGTGATGGCGTTTGTCTTCCCAAGTAACCGTTACGCGTGATGGAGCCCTGCTTTCCTGGAGATGGCTGAACACCTGCCTGCCCGTGGGAAGCAGTGAATGAATTCCTTGTTTTGCTTTGCTTGCATGTGCAGCTCTTTCTTTCCCTATTAAACTGTTTTTATCTCAACCCATGAGTTTCCTCACTTTTACTCTTCTTATTCTCTCCCCCAACCCATCATGGGGGAGTGAGCGAGTGGCTGCGTGGTGCTTGGTTGCTGACTAGGGCTAAACCATGACAGACAATAAGAGAAGTGGTCTGCTGTGCTTTTGATGACCTTGATAAGAATATGTTTCAAGGCAAAAATTATTGAAGTGCTGCCTGGTGTCACAGCTTCAGACCATTCCAATTTCTGAATCACTAGCAGGGACATTTTATTTATGGAGGCCTTTTATGCACTATAATTAATTGACAAATACATACATACACATGCATATATGCATCTGTGTATGCATATAAAATACATACATACAAATATATATTTCTACATATATTTCTCAAACCATTTGTGCTTATAGCTGAAACCAAAAGTAATGAAACAATGAAATAAATGCAAAAGAAAAGGTTTCTGAAGCTCTCCCAGCTTTCAGAAAGAAAAATAATTTCTGCATGCTTCATTTCAAACGTTGGTTGATGGTTTAATGTAGCTTCTAAATTTCAGCCTACATGAGTGATGGAACCCTAAAGCAAGCCTCTGATCCTGTGACTCTGCCTCATTCCATTACAAGGTCCTTGTAGGTATTCTATAACATATTCCTTGATATTATTCATTAAGGAATATATGACATAAATATTCTTCTTAACAATTATGGGGAATAATTTGGAGTTCTGTTCTTGTTAAAAGTGATATCAATAAACATAAAACAAAAATGAAGTATTAATTTGGGAATTAAATAATGAAAAAAATTGTATTCCTACATATAATTAAATGAAAACCTTATGACAAAAAAATACTTGGGTACTATTTTTGAGGCAGCTGAGGGGGATTATGTCTGCAGTTCCCCTTAGAGACACAGATATGGTGCTGCCATGAGGCAGAAGGCATGTTTTGCAGGGGAGTGATATGCTGAGAACAGAGGTATTTTGGACATATTTTACAGCATATCCACAAGACGTACCTTTAACCTTCCACATACTAATTTATAAAATGTGAATCATGTGGTTCTTCCTCAGACATACATATTTACCAGTGAGTAGAATTACAGCAGTTTTATTTTCAATTTTCATTACTTTTTTTTTTTATCAGCTGCAATAATTGGAAAGCAAGTTTCTCATTTGAAAGCATAACATGAGGTGAGATGAGATATCATGAGGGGTGCAGGCATCAAGGAAGCATTTGAAAATCACTTCTGTAGGCAAATCTTGTATGGGACCAGGCTCCATCAGGCAACTAGAAAGTAACAGAGTTCTGTGCCTTTCAGTTGGATGTCTCTCATGTGCAGAGGCTGCCAGTAAACTCTGGCCCATTTTTCCATTTGGCAAACACTCATACTTTCAGCTAGGCTCAACCTGGGGCTGCTATGGACTACTGCCCTCTCTAACTACTACAACCATTGTACAGCAAATTGCATTGAGCTGCAGGCACAAGCTATACAGCCTCCTAATGGCTCCTCACAACTCAGAAATGCCAGTATTTCTGCTTAAAATTAGCAACAAAAGCAAGCAAAAACATCTTGCCCAGTTCTGCTTAGTGTTAGTATACAGTTTATTACCTAATCAATAAACCTTTCTCTAATAAAACCAGGACACAGAGAAAATCTGAATTCTCATAGTTCATTATTCATCTAATATTGCCAGTCTGCCTGGATGATTATTACCTAACAAACTTTGTGATTATTATCTGGGTCCTTCCCCAGAAAAATACTTTTAAAAGATTTTGAAAACCTTATGCCCCTCAAAATTCTTAATGAAAAATCACAGAAACATTCCAACTTATAAGGCAATGTTTACTTGATTTAGGTTTGGAATTTCCTGTTTCTTTTTACATACATGGCAAAAGTTACTGAATGCTACATTCTTAAGCAATAATAACTAAAAAAAAAAATAGAAAATATGTTTAACAAAAGAAAGTAAGAAACATTTTAATAAGGATTATTTAACCTACCTCCAATGATCAGTTTTAGCCATATGAGAAATACTAATAAGCCATTAAAATCATTTAAATGCTTAAAGGTAAGTCCTTAGGTAACTATTTTGCCAAGTTTATATTTTAATTACTTTGGTTTGTTAATCTTGCCACAGGAAGGTATGTAATTCCTTCAGTTTCATTGGGGATCTTGTCCCCACACACTTTTGGAGATGCATGAGTTGCAACAGTCTTAGAGAAAAGTAATATTTTCCATAGACTCAAAGCTTTTCTTAGGTCTCCTTCGTCATAATTTAAGATTATTGGTACCTGAAAATGGGTCCTTTTTAAATAACTGTATCAGTTAATCTGATACATTATCCTTACATATTTTAGCACATGCATTATACCAGTTTTATATGTTTCCTTACTAAAAACACCTTTACTGTCCAGAAAAAATGTCATCAAAATTATATTTTCCTCAAACAGCAAATCATAACTCTTACTGCAAATTTTACAATAAATTATCTTTATTTTGCATATTTTCACAAAATCAAATTACATTTAGTGGTAATACACATTACTAATAGTTTCTGTTCCCACATGAGAATGCAAGAGTTCAACCCTAAGCATGACAGAAATTTGTAAGTTTACTCATATTAAAACAAATTTTAAAAACATCCCATGAGAGAATGTAACACATGAAGCATTATTATCTCTTTTCAAGAATCAAAGTAATTTCATATACTATTGCCAACTATTATGACTGGAGGAGCAAAGTATGTTTCAGAATGCCTTCTTTCTTCCAGAAGAAATGAAAGGGGGGAGAAAAAGAAAATTAAAAAAATCAAATCTAGATCTTATCAAATCAAATGTGGATGAGCCTTTTAAATCTTTTTCTCTGGGTGCACTGTTTATACAAAAGGCTTGAACTCTGTGACTTTTGATATGGGGGACACACTTTCTGTATCTCTTCATTTTACTGAACCATGGAAGCTGCATTTCACGAAGACTGGTTGAAGTAGTACGCTTCAGAAGAGACACACTACTCTTGGCTCTCATGAAAAGTTTTGTCTTGCTTAACTAGATCACTGTCAGTGGATCTGATAGTGATAGTTTATTATAACTAGTTGTTTGTACTGCAGCCGTATCCAAAAACCATAATCAAAGAAAGACTGAACAAAATAACAGGGAGCTTAGACTAGTTGGGTGCACTACTCTTTGTCCACTCCTAGATTTGAAAATGGCTACTGATCCTCACTACTTCAGTCCAGGATGTGTCTGGAACATAGGTGACTGTTTTAAGCTAAATAGGGAAAATGCAGGTTATCTGAGCAAATTTTTTTGTGTATATATATGCATGCCCATATATATGTATATTTGTGTTTGGTCCACCAAATCCAATTTCTTCAGTGCATACTCACCTCGTTCAGTGACTTCATATGTAACAAGCCATGTCCCTAAGTTGCAAATTCGACATTATTTTTATGCAGCTCCTCTAAACTAATTTATACCTACATATTTGTAAAATTCAGTAGATCAACCATGAAAATTTTTCAACATATGATAAGAAAGCATTTGGACTAAGATGTGTAATAATATATCACAGGCTTCCCCTCCAGGATTAAACCATTGTTTGATTTCACAGAAGGTAAATTCCATCAATCAGTTTGTCCTTTGTTGTCAAAAAAACAACTTAAGGTTTAATACTACAAGAAGTAATCATAAAATGAACCAACAAGAAACTTAGTTCATTAAATTAAGAAACAAGGAAAAATACACCAACTTAAGATTTTCCCCACATAAAACACTGAGAAGTTAATGTTGTGTGTGGATGTAATTTTAAAGAAGAAAAAAAAAAAAAACACAAAAGCCTAAAAATACATGGGATTAAAATCTGACAAAAAATTTAATTCATGGGGCAATCACATCTCAAGATTCCCAGAATTTTTAAGGGGTTCTTTTAACTTGCAATGTTCAAAAATAACACAGAACAAATAAAACCTCTGTAGATTTCCCAAGATTTGGACTTCCATAAATGCAATCCAAATTTGTGTTTGAAGCTTGATTTTATGGGATTTTTTTTTACTAGAAGCCCAAAATGAGAACCAATGGTTCATGGTGTGATCTCTGATTCTATGTTGTTTCATATCAATTTACACTGGCAAGACTGAAATCAGATCAGGAAAGAGGAAACCTGCCCGAGAAAACAAAGAAAAATGAGAGAACAAAATTTGCATACATTTCTCCACCTCCTTCCCTCCCTCCTTGAAAGAAAAAACAAAAAGAAAGGGTGGGAGGGGTGGAGGAAGGAGGGGAAAAAAAGAAAAGAGAGCTGGAGAGGGAATGGGAGAGGCAAAGGGGGAAGAGGAGGGGGGATGAAGAGATTAAGGGGAAGGAAAAAGAGAAAGGGAAGAGAGGGAAGTGGAAGAAGAAGGGGAAGGGGAGGATAAAGGGGAAGAGGAAGAGGGGAAAAAAGTTCACAGCAAACCTTATGAAAGTTCAGCATGCCTGAACTAAGTATAGATTAATGATGCTACATTTTAGAAATATAATTTGAATATTGAAGCTCACCAGAACTGATCATTCCAGCACTATCAGTGGGAGTTTATACATGAGATACCAGACAAATGTTACACAATCTCTTTTCCTAGCAACACTCAGTGTCAGCTGAGATAAAGATTGTCATAGTATCCAATTTAAGGCTCACTTCAGGTCAATTTAAAATTCTTTCTGAGTATTTCACATCTCATTCTTAAGATTGGCAATTTCCAGTTGTGCTTCATAGGACATAAGGCAGCACTAAGGACTGGAAAATATGGATCTCTTTTAATGAGGAATTAATATTTATTGAATATTTGGCTATAACTATATCAGAATATTTTAATGAATAAAACTAAATGATAGGGAAAAAATCATGGTGGGGAAAGTGAACGCACAGTAGTATTAACCTCCAAACAGTCATGCTCATTCACGCTAGCAGTGACTTTCACCATGTAATTTGCCATAGGACACTCCTGAGAACATTCTGTGATAGATGTGGCCTCTTCTCAGGTAGGAGGACGCACTTGGCTCGCTGCACCTTCTGTCTGGCAATGCACCGGAGGCCTGCTGAGCCTGACTGTGCATGGTCTGTCACGTCGCCTGGCTTAAGCAAAACTGTACTAAGATGTTGCAGGCTCTGTATTTGTTGATCATCAGAGTTCAGCTAGGAGAGAATTTATCTTCCTTAAATACTTGTTATCTTTGTTAGCTAACTCATCATCATTTAAGCAGCTTAAGTCCATACACATGAAGGGCACAACAGCTAATGCCGTCATGTGGACTCTGAAATGATCCATGAAGGAGAATATATGGCCACTGCTTCATAATCAGATACTAGAATTGATTTACATTTCAACACTTTTTACATCCATAAAACTCGAATGCTGCCAGTTCAAAATAGTGTAGTTGTTTCCCCAGGGAGACTCAATTTAGATCCTGTATCTCCTCTGCAGAGCGGGCCTCATTACCTGCCTTTGCAGCTGGTTTGACTGAGGTCAAGTGAGTCATCTAAGGTCACACGATGAATGAACGACCCAGAAAGATGCTGAAACCAGGCCAGGATCTTTTCAAGTTCCCTGCTGCAACTACTGAGGCACGCTGTCTCCCGTGAATAATTCTGCCTGTTGATTCCTACTGAACATACACATTTCCGAGTGCCACAGGAAATGAAAGTTTATATTCAAGCTGCTGTAAGAGCTAGCGTATAGTGGGAACAAAACACTTTTTTTAGTGTTCTATCAATAGCATTACTTCCATTCTTATACTTAAGGATATCCTTACGTCCTGAGAAAAGATGGGAAAGAATACAAACCCATGTCCAAATACATCCATCTTCACACCACAAGACAAGATCCAAGACCTCACGTTCTCAGATGATTGCCTTTCTGTTGAATGGATTAGATTTGACAGTTTTGTTTTCGTTTTTTCCACAACCACGACAGTTTGAGACACTTTAATTTTCATTCAAAGAGGAGACATCACAGTGAGTCTTATTGAACAGCCAACAGCTAACTCTCTGGGCCAGAGGCAGCAAGCCCAGTGTCAAGTGTGTAATTGCATAAATTTCAGAGGAATTCTACAAATATTTCACAAATAAAAGCCAGCCTGGAGTCAGGTGCAATGTCCTGCATTTACTACACACCTTTCACACAGAAAGTTTGGGGTAAAAAACATGCGGTTACAGCCCAGCAGCTAAGCGCTGTATGGCCTCCTAGAACCAAAGACACCAAAAAAAGTAGAAGAAACTACTTACCTGACTAAAATTGTAGGTTCTGTATGTCACACTTCTGTATGGAGTCAGTTTACATGTATTTAATATGAAACAAATCATTTTCCATGTGCAATAAGAAGGGAGAAATGAAACTAAAAATGCAATTAAAAGCAAAATTTCAAACATTTAGAACTCTTCAAAAACCCAGCTCCCAGCCTTATGTTTAAATTTCCTTTGCTCCATACACAATGACTCCAGATGTTTAACTGGCATATAAGTAGGACCAGTAGTGTTTTCCCTCTACCTGTGGGGAGCCAATATGGCTCACATTCCATCACTTAAACATAGAACTAGTCCATTAGTTAAAATAATAGTGATGCCAAAACTCATCTCCCGCAGGCACAGCAAGGGAGAGAGTTTAAAAAAGACCTGTGTACTAACTGTACCTTAAGGCTTGCACTCAGCTTGGGGCAGGTGACTTTCCCACCTCTCATCTCAGTCTGTGTTATTGTTCTGCTTTTTCTTTGTAGATTGTGTCCAGCTTAACTTGATGTTCTGTGAATCTTGATTGCTGGTAGCAAGTACTTCTGGACATCTGCTCTGAATTTACTTTTCAAATAATATCTATATGTGTGGGGGTTTTTTGTAATGTTGGGGTTAGGCTGAAACTGGCAGTCTGCAGGAGGGAAGGAAAGATCAGTACCATTTCTAATAATAACAGCTATTTACAGGCCCAGGGACCTCAGCAGGTATCCCTTTCCTTCCCAATGACATGCAGCTATCTCAGATCAGAATACCACAGCCGTTTTGTACCAGTAACACTGTGCAACAGTTTTAAACAAAGGAAATGAAACATATATATATATATGCATGGCTAAAACTACAGGGCAATTCCAGGAGTGCAGAGTGGAAATCACCTGGAATTGGGCCAGAACACCGAGGTCAACTTCTCGCCCTGGGAAAGGGGTGATGTGCACATTTCTGTGATCAAAGGTCATCAAGGCTTCAGCTTTGTGCCTGGCCATAGAGGCCTAAAAATGTGGCATAGTTCAAATTTGGCACTGAAGAAAACATTAGGAAAAAGTGATCCAGCTCCCCCTAAAAGAAATAGAAAGATTTCTGTAGGAGTTAGAGCACAGTGAATCACCAGTTGTTTCTTAAACACCCTGCTTTATCCTTGGGGCTCAAGTCGCCTTCTTTTTAGTTATGAGGTCTGATGGGATTTTAGCCTAAGTAGTATGGTTATGATCTTATGTCCTATAATTCAACTTGCTCCAGAAAACCTCTATTTATTGAGTGATGAATAATAGAATTGCTTAGCAGCTTCTTTTAGCTTTCAGAAAAGAAAACACATTACTCTATGCACAGGTTCACATGTTTTTCTTTATTTTCCCATGGGGATTTATTCTTAAAAAAAAAAAAAAAGACCTCACTGAGAAGTACAGTAGTTAATTCAGACCGTTTCAAGTTGCCTAGAGCTATTGACTGATATATGCAAAACCTTGCCATTATGTTTTCAAAGCAGTGACAAATAGAATTAGGAGTGCAATTCCTTTGATGATACTTTGAAATTTTTTTAAAATTACTTTCCATTATTGTCTGGGCTTGATCCTTCTCCCTCAGAAACTAGTGGGAGTTCTGCCACTGACTTCAGGGGAAGGAGGATTGGGTTGTTTTCAGCACAGATTTTAAAACAAAGGCTTCAAATTGGCAGGAACAAAACCCTCTGCCATGAATGGAGACAGCAGGTTGCCAGATGGCAGCTTTTCAGAGTTATGTAAACAAATTTGGTTTATTCAATATAAATATTTGAAGGAAATAAAAAGAAGAGGATAATTCTCACTTACCAAAGGGTCAGATTTGAGTCTTTTAAATTTTAACTTGGTTCCAAGGGAAAAACAAACACCTGAGCCTGGCTTTCCATGAGAGTTTATCCTACTGTAGGGATAGTTTTGGATGAGTCAAGAAAAATAAGAATATTGGGGAAGAAAGGGTTCACACTTTTATTTGGGGAAGGCAGTTTAGGAGCAATTGGTAGAGTTCTAGTTGAGGAGCACATGTTCACTGAGGGGCATTTTGATGCCTCTCTCTGAGGGGCATTTTGAGCTTTCAAGTTAGATACTTGAAGTTAGGCACTAGGAGTAGCCCCATAATTTGCAAGTGAAATCTTCAACATATGGCTAACCATCCAGATCCACTCAGCAGGTAACAGCCAAGAGGAGAGGCAGGTCAAGAATTCCAGGTCAGCACTGTTGTTGGGCTTTTTGTTTTACTCTGTTTTGGTTTGGTTTAAATCAGGTAACACTCAGAAAAGACAGAAAGTGAATATAGTACAAACAATAGGAGGATTATCTTTTTTCTTGAAAATTAACTTTGGGTCTACTTAGAAGAATGACCTATGAGCAATAAAAATGTAATATTGTTATAATCAGAAGCCTTGATTTTTTTTTCTATTGAGTGAAAAGGCTAAACAAAAAGAGGTATATATACAGGCCAGAGTAAGAGAGCTCTAAGAACCTTATTCCATTGTCACAATCCCTTTCACAATTAAATCTAGCATTAAAAAAAAAAAAAAAAAAAAAAAAACCACCCACACATCTGCCCTGAATTCTCTCTGCATACAATTTCCTTCAGCCTGTGGTGAGGGGTGTGTTTTTGGAATGGCAGAAGACTTCATCTTTTAACAAATAATGAAATCCACATTCCAGTCAAATGTGATCAGCCCTGTCAGTGCAGAAGGATATTTTTATTGTTCGTGTTTGCCTTCAGAGTGCCACTGCACATTACTAAGCATGTTGGCTTTTTGCCACCTCTATTTTGAGCTGTTCAAAAATTTGGGAACTGAAGAAATATCTGTCTTTGCTTTTTAAGGGGAAAAACATTATTTAAGTAAGCAAACACTTTAAATAACTTAAACTAGAAAAAGTATGTGTTCTTAGATGAACACGCTTATTTTAGTAAAACAGAACTGACCATATCTTTGAATTAATTTCTTGTCCCTTATACCCCACTTGTATGCACTGTACTGACCTCATGGGAAAGAAAATCGAAGCAACTGTAAATTGCCTGAACAGATTTGTCTGAACTCACAGAGCAGTAAATCCTACGTTTACATTACTTACTCAAGACAATTTGGACCTGCCACACCTTCCACTCAAAAGGTCACACAGAATTTTTTATACTCCCTAAAAAAAAAATAGCAGTGGGCCACAAACTTGCATTAATTCCCTGCATATGATTCCTAGAGGAGAAGGAAGGGAGAAGAGAATAAATGACTAGCAGAAAAGTTCAGAGGAGGAAGGCGAGAAAGTGGGAAGGAACACTTTCACGTTCTGATGAAAGAGTTTCGTTTCAAATAGATCCTCCTCTCAGCTTACTTCAGGGACTGGCATATGGCATATGCCACAGATGGATAGGCAGTCATACACATACAGCTGTAAGGTTCTGGCACTCCTAGTCCTGGCCCACACTGCCAGCTGGCCAGCGGGAAACAGGTTTGCAGGATTATTTGGTTTTCCACAGCTGTCATACAAAGCATGAGGTCAAGGGAGGTGAGGAGAAGGAGGAGAAGCTGGAGAGAGGCAGGGGGTCGTAGCTGACTGATCCTTGCTTACAGCACACAGGCCAAGTTCAGCCCTGACAACTACAATATCCCAGGCAGCAACTTTCCCCATGTGCAAGCCCTTCATTTAAATGATGTGCTAACGTAAGATTTAGGTCTTGATAAGATTGGGTGACCCTGGAATCTCTTACTGACACATGCTGAGTACTCTACAAAGTAAGTGAATAACATACAAGACAGATGATTCTTGTCTAATGCCCAGCAAATATACAAAGTAGGTTGAGATACTCTTTTGTGAACTAAGGACATCTTTTGTTCATAGTTATATTAAGGAAAATTCACTCTAATACAACTGTGTGTCTTGACAACAAATAGTTTTTTAAAAGAAAGATAAATAAAAACCCATTGTTGCTGTAACCAAAGTCAAATGCAAGGTCCTCTGCATACATCCAAAAGGCTCACATTTTTGTTAGTGTGGTTGAACAATAATTCCCTGTTGTTTTCCCAGAAACCTCTAGGTAAACCTGTAGTAGTGACCTTGTAAGTCACTTGTGGTATATAGGCCAAAAATAACTATACTCATTTTAATACGATAACTTACTAGAAATATATCATTTCATGGCTATAAATTTTAATGAAATTTAGCTGTTTATTAATTATTTGCAAATTTTTGAAACCAGACAGTTTTATTATTATATTAATTATGTCAAGCCATTTGAACATAAAGTTTCATGTGAAATAACCTGATAACACTGCTTTATTCAAGATAGTGAGAATAAGGTTGGAGCATGAGGAATTTCAGAGTAATAGGGCTGAGTAACTGGATAACTAAATGTCAGAAGAATATCAATATGGAAAAATTTCTCTTACGAAGAAAGGTTGAGAGAGTTGGTGTTGTTCAGCCTGGAGAAGAGAAGGTGCCAGGGAGACCTTATTGCAGCCTTTCAATATATGAGGGGCTTATAAGCAAGATGGAGAGTGTTTTTACCAAAGCCTGTAGAGATAGGACAAGGGGAAATGGTTTTAAACAGAAAGAGAGGTTTTGATTGGACAGAGGAGGACATTTGGTACGATGAGGGTGGTGAGACACTGGAACAGGTTACCCAGAGAGGTGGTAGATGCCCTATCCCTGGAAGTATTCAAAGTCAGGTTGGATGGGGCTTTGAGCAACCTGACCTAGTGAGAGTTGTCCCTGCCTATGGCAGGGGGGGTTGCACTAAATGATCTTTAAAGGTCCCTTCAAACCAAAACTATTCTATGATTCTATGATTCTATGAAATGGAGATTATGAGGAAAAAAACCTCTACCTTCAGACATACAAGATGAGCTCCAAGCTGTCCATCACTCTGCAGAGACAAGATAAATAGTTCCACATAAGCATCAACTTAGTATTCAGAGTCATTCAAAAAAATAAATTCAAATACTAGGAATTTTTAGGAAAGAAATAGAGAATAAACCAGAAAATACTATTCTAGAATATAGATGTATTATTCACTCTGACTTTTAATTCTGTACTCTAGTCATCTCATCTCAGAAAAAGTATGTATCAACAAGGTTCAAAGACTACTAGGATTGTTGTATGGAAGTGATATCTTACAATGCATGACTTAATAGGCTCAGAAAAGACATGGTTTTGGGTCATAAGGCAAAGGTCTACAGAACCCCGAATGGCACAGTGGTCTACGCAACCAGTGCCAGCCAGAGACTTATTAGTCACTACTCTTCTAGTGTGAGGGGCAGTCGCTGGAAAAAGAAGCTAGTAAAAACTAGATGTAAAGAGAAAGAAAGAGGTAGTTGTTCATGCAACGTGCAGTTAACCTTTGTAACAACCTACCAAAGGACCTGGTCAATACAAGAGGTATATGTGGACTCAAGGGGAGACTGACCAGCTACTTGAAAGAAAGATTCATGGAAGGTTACTAAATAGACAAACCACAGACATTGAGGAAAATGCTTGAGCTGAAAATAACTGAAGACTAGGAAAGCATTTGAAGAAGTATCACATGCCCTTGCTCTTTTTCTCTTTCTTCTTAAGTGTGCACTTAAAGACCAGTGTTGCTGAACTAGATGAATCTGAACTGTGTGGCTGCTCTTTCATTCCTATTATGAATCTATTATGTTATGAATTGTATCGTGACTGCCTGAACAATAATCCAGCAAGGAAACAAAAATTTATATTCATAAGTATTAATAAAGGTGTTTGGGTATTAACAGATTATTACAAAAGGTATGTGAGGAATGGTTTGAGGAGAGAAAAGGCCATTTATTGGAACTCAAAATCTAATGCTTGCTACGCTGTGATAGAAGACAGAAGTCTAAAACAAGAATTCAGAGATGAGCAAGGTAAGCAAGGAGGGACCACTGGTAGTAGCAGTAGGAAATGGGGTTGTCCTGCATATTGCTCCTCAAAGATGCATTACTTTAGAGGTTAACTATCTTCAGTTTGGGGTTCATGGGCACAACTCTTCTTCACAAGCCAAATGTGGTTTTTTACTCAGGAAAAAAAAACAGTTCCCTTTCCCCCTACATGGCCAAAATTTAAGAAACACACATTCTTACTTGTTCTGGAATACAGACCTACAAGTTCTCAAGAAAATATGTCTTTCACTGCATGTGCAAAAGCCTTTTTGTCCCTCTTACATTAGGTATTCAGAAGGCCACAGAGGTAAGAGGATAAGATGGACTCTGAAATCTGGAAAGTCAGAGATTTGCACCAAGTTGTTTTATCACTAGATATTTCTTTATTCATTCAGTGAATAAATGTGTAACCAGACTCAGTAGGCAAAGCTGAATGTGTCCCCTTCAAAATGGGCCCTACTAAGAAGGAAGTGACCAGATTTAAAATTTCTTTCCAAAACAAGATAAGGAATGATTTAGAAGCTGCTAGTCTTTATACTTTATGTAAAACTTTTTTTTCCTTAATAAAACGGTGTAAGCTTTGCATAAGAGCAACATCTTATTTACCGTCAGCAAGTTTGCAGATGACACCAAGCTCAGTGGTGCAGCTGACATACCAGAAGGACAGAATGTCTTCCAGAGAGACCTGGACAAGCTGGAGAGCCTTTGAGAACCTCATGAGGTTCAACAAGGCCAAGTGCAAGGTCCTGCATCTGGGTCAGGGCAACCCCCAGTATCAATACAGGCTGGGGGATGAAAAGATTGAGAGCAACCCTGCGGAGAAGGACTTGGGGGTACTGGTGAGCGAAAAGCTGGACATGAGCCAACAATGTGCACTTGCAGCCCAGAAAGCCAACCGTATCCTGGGCTGCATCACAAGCAGCGTGGCCAGCAGGGCGAGGGAGGTGATTCTGCCCCTCTGCTCTGCTCTGGTGAGACCCCACCTGGAGTGCTGCGTCCAGCTCTGGAGCCCCCAACACAGGAAGGACATGGACCTGTTGGAGTGGGTCCAGAGGAGGGCCACGGAGATGATCAGGGGCTGGAGCACCTCTCCTATGAAGACAGGCTGAGAGAGTTGGGGTTGTTCAGCCTGGAGAAGAGAAGGCTGTGGGAGACCTTGCCGTCCTCCAGTACTTAAAGGGGCACTATAGGAAAGATGGGGGCAACCTCTTTAGCAAGGCCTCTTGTGACAGGGCAAGGGGTAATGGTTTTAAACTAAAGGAGGGTAGATTTAGACTGGATATAAGGAAGAAATTTTTTACAATGAGGATAGTGAGACACTGGCACAGGTTGCCCAGAGTGGTGGTATATGCCCCATCCCTGGAGACATTCAAGGTCAGGTTGGACGGGGCTCTGAGCAACCTGGTCTAGTTGCAGATGTCCCTGCTCACTGCAGGGGGGTTGGTCTAGATGAGCTCTAAAGGTCCCTTCCAACCCAAAGCATTCTATGATTCAATGATTCTACTTCCTTTTCTGGCTGTATTTTAAGCGAACTTAGGCTTCTGAGCTTTCACTCAGGTCTGCGTGTCTTGTAATAAGTAAGTAATTTGTCTCTCAACTATCTTTCTGATCCAGTGATGCCTACAGGCAAAGATACATTCTTAGCCTGTGTTGATAGTTAGAAAGTCATTGGCTTGCCCACCAGTCAAGGATCACTTGTAATGTGTAGCTGTAAATATGTTCCCTGATATAATTTTAATCCACATCAACTAACACTCTCTCATACAATATAGGTGAAAATTCAGGATATGGCATATCCCAGAAAGTTTCCTACAGGCAGTGTTGGGGTATATTCATTCCAGTTTGAGGGAAGAAATAACGTGGCCATAAATATACAAGCCTGCATCAGTTTGCCTCTGGACCAGATAAGACTCTCTGGCCTTTCTTGTTTACTAATATAGATGAGTCTTGGGAAACCAGGCTGCACTGGTCCTCCTGGGATCTCTAGGAGGTCTCACACAGACAAGGTGCAGAACAGACTCCAGCATCCCCAGCCAATACAGAACACAAAGGATGTGCAGCTGCAGCATGTGCATAACTTGGAAAGCTTCATTAGTGAACAATGCAAGGGAATTAACCAGCCCTTTGCCTTGTTTTTAATTTTTTTTTTTTTTTTGGCATGAACATTGCTGATGGTGACTGTGCTTTGTATTTGCATAAGGATAACCCCTTGTGATGCATATCTATTCAAGTTTACTTGTGCTGTTTTTTTCTTAATCCCTTTTATAAAGAAAGAAAATGCTTTGGTCCTCAGAGAATGACATCAATGAATCCCAGAAACTATATATTATTCTATGTAAATAATGCACTTGTGCATAGTCTTTTGGAGTAAAAGGAAGGGAAGACAAAACTTCTTGATGAACACCATTAACTGCTGTTAAAACATGACTGCCTGTAAAATAAAACATTTGAATATGACTAACCTGGTTCACATATCTTCTAAGCTACATGTGGAATCTGATGAGACCTCATGAGATCTTATTTCTCCAATAATTGTGAAGGGGTAGACTTTTCCCTTCTAGAATGAATCTGCGATGGCTTGTGCCATCAGAGAAAAAACTTTGATGATGCATTAACATGGCCCTGACCCAGTTGGTTGGCATGCACTGTCACTCCAAAATTCCATTAATAGGGTGCCTGAGGACATGAACTCAGTTTGACTTGAAAGCTTCATGTGTTTCAATTAAAAATGCATTTATTTAATTAATGTAGACATTAGAGAGAACACTGCTTTAAAAAGGAAGACTGAATTTGATAGACTAACTTTGTCCCCTTTTTCTAAGACATCTGGGAAATGTTGCTTTTTTGCAAATGTAAGATATAGGAAAGGGAGGAACTGAAATCTTGCAAAATAATAGATAGGAAGACCACTGAGGAAGGTGTCAGGCCTATTGGACTCAAAATAGTTATGTTTGGAAGTTGATAGCTCTTTTTTTTTTTTTTTTTACAGCTGATAAAACATTGCTAATTTAATCTGAAGGTGCTAGAAACAAGAGGGGTTTTGGCCACAGCAAAAGAAATGTTTACTGGCATCATTTCAAGTGTAGAATCAATGTTTTCTGTAATACAATAAATGGGACTAAATTCTACCCTTGCTCACACCTCAGCATTTTCACTGAAAGAGGAATGTGAAGAGATGAAGGAAAAATATAGCTAAGGGAAATTTCACCAGGGATGTTCCTATTGTACCTAGTCATCAAGGACCCTATTTTCAATTTTAATAAAATGCTCTGTTACCCTGACCAACTTAACTCACTTTAAAGATCATTTGCACTCCACAGCAGAGTTAAGGGCCTTATTAAAATAAGATTCAGAGTCCAAGTACAATTGCTTGTTCATAACTCCCAGAGGATCTCATGAAGAAGATGCCACTTACATCCTGCTTTTATAGATGCAGTTTTCTGATGCAGTAATAGCAGAGTTCATTTTAAATAATTAGCTGTCATGTGGATTGCAGTCACAAATGGATACATCTCTCCTAAGACACTCTGCATGGTATCCATTCTTATCAACGTAATGTAAACAGAGCTTTAGTTACCCACAGACACACCACATAGATCTTATCTAGCATAGGAATACCAAATTAGCACTGGCTGATTCTTAGGTAGCTATCAGCTAGCTGGCAGCTGTGATTTTTCATATCTAGTACATCTGTTCAATACCATATGCCAAGGCTAGATCTAGGGATTTTGGCACCTTGCTCTGGTTGGACAAGTTCTTTGACATGTTTTCTCCTTGATGTGAGACCAAACAATGAATAGCTTCAATTGCATTTGCACTTAGTATTGTCTAGATTATTTATTTACTTTGAGCAGTTATACAAATGAGACAATTCTGCAATCTGATAAAAAGAGGGGAGCTTTAATACATATCACAGAATAATGATGTGTCAGAGACTGGACAAGCAAGTATTGCTTTTTGAGCTGCTGTCACAAAGCTTAACCTTGCTTACTATAAAGGAAAGCTGGTAGTCTATGAAGAAGATTTTGTGGCCTGTTGAAAGAGATTCAAAATCCTAAGAAAATAACAAACATACAGAATCTGTAAGAGATCATGAAAACGGAGCCTCACAGTTATCCTGACAGTGCAGTAATGCAACAGAACAGATCAGTCATTTTAATGTTGCATAGATCACTCCTGCTTGTATCATACACAAATCCATCCCAGCACCAGGGACATGATTCTCTCTTCCCTCTTCTTAGCTGCTTTTTCCTCTTCACCTTTGCCAGCTCGAGAGTTTGTGGAGAGGCACTGTAGCTCAGAGAAGGAACTTCTCAGAGAAGACTGTTCCCAACAGGTCTCATTATATGGTGGCTCAGAGGCTAGATCTGCCACTGGAGAGGAGATAGGGACAAGTACTGATGACCAAACACAGAGAAAGGCAGAACAACCCCTTTTGGTAACGGTCTGGCTTTTTCCACATTAAAAAGATCAGGTAACCATAGTCAAAATGGTTTTAAGCAATAGCCACCAGATTGTCTGTTTCTGAGGGATTAAAAAAAATGCAGTCCTATTTTTACAAGTTTTTCATATGTGAGTCTTCACCTTCACTGGAAATTTTAAATGGAAATTTCCATTTTAATAGATTGAAAGTCACTGATTTCTGGTGGATGGTCTCAGCTGTGGTTCTGAGTGCACCTACAGTACAGAAGATCTTGAGTGTGAGACAAGCCAGCCAGCCAGCCAGCCAGCACCTGTGCAGGGACAGGAAAGATCACAAACTCTTCTTCTGTGGGCTATATCCCAAAGCATAATGCTGTTGAAGAGCCCAGTACCCCGGTGTGCTCTTGTGGCCAGAAATCATACCCAACAATGACCTGATTACAAGCAGCCTACAGGCACAGTATATTTCTAGTGCTTCGGGACTGATCTTGCTGAACAGCGGTTGCTTTCTCAAATGCTGCAGTCTGGTTTGGAGACATTCATGAATGGCAAAGCTAGGTAAAGTATCTGAATATGGTGCTTTGTTTTTTTAATTTATTCACCGCCTGTGGAACCACCATCAAAATTTACCAAACCCCAATCAGTTCACTCAGGTCTTTTGCATAAGCCTTTGCTGAGAGAAACATAAAAGAGCAAGGCAAGCATGAGCAGAGCCCCTCGGCCCTGGAAGCATCACATTTTCTTTCCCTCAGGAATACATACCTCAGGAAAACTACATGCTAAAGGTTACAGATGCTATTGCACACACTTCTTTCTCTTCCATGTTTTGAGGGGATGAAATGGTACACGGCTTTTATCTTTTTTAAATTATGGCTCTTTTTATTTATAAAGACTTCAGCTTGAAAAGCTGTTAAAAGTAATAAACTTTCTGAGAATACAATTCCATTATTTAATCATGCCCAGAGGCAGCAAAGACACTTGGAAATAATTGTCTTTTTGTCACTCAAGCATGAAATGCCCAACATTGTTTGAAACCTAATTCTAACAAACCTTTAATATTCTAGTTCAGAAATCCCTTGACCATGGACAAGTACAATCTCATTTCTCAGTCCTTTAAAACAGTTTGATGAAGTATCCCAGAAGGCATAAGTTGTGTTTTCTTCTCTAAATTCTTTTTTTTTTCAGTCTGCAAGGTTTTACTTTTTACATCCATCTGCCAAATCACAATGCCATTAATATATTAGCATCTCCATAAGATATTAATTCATGTAATTTCTTCAAACTAAAAATTCCTCTTTTAATTTTGGGTAAATGATATATGAAGAAACCAGAACATGGGGAAAAATGCACCCAGAGATACTGTAGTTAAACAAGCATGGGAAGACTTGTGTTACTAAAATGGCATTGTTTTGGCACAATTTGCCTTTCTCAGACTAATGTCAGTTTT
>VZTV01049496.1:6147-24237 GCA_013400875.1 Anhinga rufa
GGGGCTGAGGGAGCGGCGCGGCAGCAAGTGCCGGCGGCGAAGGCGGGCGGCTGGGAGCCCCGGGTCCCCGGGCTGCCGTGAGGGGCTGCCGCCGCCCGGTGCCGCTGCCGCCCCCGCTGGGGCGCCAGCTCCGTAGAACCATAGGATGTCCTGAGGTGGAAGGGACCCGCAAGGATCACCGAGTCCAGCCCCTGTCCCCGCACAGGACAGCCCCAAATTCACACCATGAATTCTTCCCCGTCAAGAGGAAACAGTCATTGAGGGCACTTCTCTGTGAAAATTCACACCGACGGGCTCTGGTGTTAATGATAACGTAAAAGGGAATTGGCAAATTCCAACCCAATCGCACGGTTTAGTGCAAATCATAGTTTGTCCGGCTGTGAAGGCTTAACTGCGTCCATCCATGGCGCAGGTCGTCGAGCCCGTTGGTGGCTGGGGCTGTCCCGCGGAAGCACCCGCGCAGGCACAGGCAGGGGATCGCAACTGACTTTCAGCTGCTGTTCTACAACCAAAGTAACTGCTCTTGCATTTAGAAGGGGATTTATTTTTTTTTTAAAGAGTCTATGAACTGATGCTCTAGCGTAGCCTGACCTCTGATGAGCAATATTACACACTGACTAAGTCAATCTTGTGAACAATGTCTGACTTCGCCGGTGCCGCTCTGTTTCCCTACACAGGAGCTCAGCAGGGATGACGTTTATCCCTTTCAAATTCAACCCACCTCCTCTGTGCACTGTACAACCCTGTGCGCTGACCTTGGGATAGGCGTTTCATGTTTTTGAGGCTCCTACAGTGTCTTACTTCTGAGAAAACTTGGACTTTTGGTGATGGGTTCATGGTTGTAATATGCCATGATATTTGAAAAATGCAGGAATATTGAAATAAATAGTTTGTGACACAAATTCTTGTGATAATTGTGAACATTTTAACAATGCATATTTCTATGCAAATCTGTCACTCTTGGGGAAGGAGCACAACACACATTCTGAGAGATTACCACAGGAGTCCTTCACCCTCACAGCTGCTTCCTGCAACCATGACAATACAAGTTTATGAAAATAATTATTTTATTGATGGTTTGTAACAGTATAATAAATATTTTCAGTTGGCTTTCAGGACTTTTATGCCGAACATTTCTTTTCCTCCTATTTTAGTCCTTAGTTGCTGGAAAATGTGATCTCCGAGCTCAACTCAATGGTACTTTAGCATTGCTCTTTGGAAAGAGCTTTTAAAATTTACTCATCATGATTAGTTCATTTTAGTAGTGTTCAGTTATAATTGGTGCAGCTTGAGTATAGCACTTGTAAAAAAAAAAATCCCCACCCATAGAAGTCTACCAAAAAGTATGTTTTTATTCAGTTTTATCAGTCGTAGCCATGATAAAGTTACCTTCTGAAGCACTGAATTAAGATTTTCCATGGGATGATAGAGTCCCGTTTTACTTCTTGATGGTGTGCAGGATTAGATCCTGTAGATAATTTTAGCTTCGTCATAAGCCATGTGAAAGTCAGATATGCCTGCATGGAAGTCAGACCACTGCTCCCTATGGCCTTCCAAAATCTGTCTTAAGTGCAGGGGTTTATTCTATATGAGTTCTTCATTCTCTGTACATTTCAGGGCAGCTTTAGTTCGGACTAGCTGTAGTCCAGTCCCTGGACTGAATACCCATTAGTGGTTGAAAAGCTTTAGGCACATTTTTGGAGCTTATCATCTGTTTGGAAAAGGCGTGAGCTAAGCCTGCTCTGCAGGTCTCCTGCTGTTAGGGATGCCTCAGCCCAGCAAGCGTACTTCCAGGGAGGGGGAGGATGTCCTCTGCTCTGCCAGCTGAGCTGTCCTGGCTTCTGCAGACCAGCGTCGAGCTTCCTCCATTGAGCATCCAAAAATAAGATTTCTGGGCCATTGACTGTTTCCCAAAGGTGGCACGCTGTGGAAATTCAACTCTGTTTTGTTCTGCTTGATCACTGGGGACATCTGGGCTCTAAACTGGGGCCTTGAAACAACTGCAAATATCCCACTGTGTGGAGACAATACTGAGAAGATCCCTCAGTTGTTGGGGCTTGGGATCAAAGAGGTTTATATGGTACTTTTAATAACCACACAAAGGAGGAGCTGCACAGCATTACACTGCCACAGCAGGGGTGGTGAGAAGGATCCTTTTTGCCCCATGGGGTGGAGGATGGGAACATGTGTGGGACCTGTCTTCCATTGCTTCCAGGACTGAGAAAGATAAATTAACGCAGGACTTCCACTCTCACACATGTTAGCAACTAAAATGCTAAATAGTTTTCTCTGAAGAACTTTCTTTGCAAAAGATCTGTTTCTAGGAAAATACAGCATGCTTTTCCGGGCCACCTATGCCGAAGAGTCTTGTCATGATTTTGTTAACAATACTCCTTGCGACATAATTCTTGCTTCCAGCAGTTCTTTAACAACTCCTTTTACAAAGAACAGGTGATGTCCAAAATGAGTGACCATGGCAAAGAGGCTAACCTTCAAAGCCCAGATATTATCACTGTTGTTCACAAACATTTTCTAAAAGCCTTTACAGGTGACGAGACATTTGGTGGTCTGATTTACAAATGTGGTTCAAACTGCAGCTTCTTCTGCAGTCAATAAACTTGATTCAAAATACAGCAGTGTGTCTTTCCGTCCACTCCAGTGGGGTTTGCTCACTCAGGCTGAGTGAAGCCTGACAGGTCCCCAGCATGGCTTTTAGGCATCTTGGAATTTGCTGAGTGCCCCAGAATTTAGGCCCATAAGTAGATGTGCTGCTTTGCACTTTTGGAAATTAGGCTGCTTAGTGCCTAAAAACCTAGGAGGTTAATCTGGAGAGTTCTGCCACTAGTCTGCAATATTTTTAAAGAAAACCAGACTTCTGTAGTGGCTTAAATTTCTGCTCTTTTGGTCTTTTCTTATAGTTATTTTCTCATATTTCTTGTTCAATAATCTCTTTTCTTTAAACCATTGCTAATGATAATGCCAAATTCCTTTCCCACTCATTTCTACACTGGGTTTAGTATTTATAGGGTCTGTGAGATAGACATACATCCTGTATATAAGATTTTTAAAAAATATTTTCTGGGCTGTGTTAGTGAGGGCAGACCTTTTGGGTGGAGAATAGTCTAATCTTGATTAAGCATATATAAACATTAGTAGACAAAACCAACTGAAATCCACTAGTTCTCACATAGTAGCCATGACTTTCATATTCTGAGGCATGTCAGATGCTTACTAGAAGCAAGACAAATAATGTAATCACAAAATATTATTCATAAAACCATCCTGGGCCAGTTCCATGTTCATTTTTCACCTTCATTATGCATAAACTTTCAGGAGGGAACCTTTTTTCCTACATGTTTCCAGTTTCTTAAAGATCTTTTTTGCAATGCTCATTTTCATTTGGAATCAGAAAGTGCACACAGTACATAGATAATGTCCTGCTCGGACAATGTTGGCTAATTAAAAAGAATGCAATATCACTGAAAAAAAGGGAAATTTTTCCTGTTCCCCACTGGATAAAATCTGTAGGAAGGAAGACCGTAACTTTTAATGAAACTAGGGGAAAAAATTGCAAAACTGGTGACTATGCAATCTCTCTCTAGCAATACTTTGTGCCTTCTAAAATGTAGAATGGGGGGAGGTGTGTCTTTGTGATTCTGCTCAAAACAGAGAAGGGGAGCTGTGTGCCTCACACTGGGCAGTTTGTATGTGGAGGTGATGCCTGAAAATGCTAGTATTTGTGATACTGACTGGTTTGAGTAATTGGAAATAGGGACTTGCAGACCCAGGGTACTCATAATCTAAGTGTCCGACTGGACTTGCAGTTTTCCAGTCAGTGGGGAGAACTATTGTGGGAACAGGTACACCAGCCACAGGCCAGAAGCAGGACTGGTGATAAGTGTGAAAGCAGCATCATTAATTAAGAAAATTACATTACAATGTAGCAGTGTGCACAGAAAACAGAACGGAAACTGAGCTCAGGATCTCTGGATTACTCATTGTCAGACATCTGTGCCCTACTGGTTGCTTGGCTGGGTGGCTTGTCAGACTGCAAACACCCCAGGTAAAAGGAAAATGAGAAATAGGATGGATATACATTTTTTTCTTACTTGGCACTGAGCAGGTGACATTTTGCAGTAACTATACTAAGAATGTATATTCAAAATTTTAGATCAATTTTTCAGTTTTGTAAAAAATAAGCTAAATTGTTGGGTTTGAAAACTATGAAATGAAACCTCGGAACTCTGTAATGACTACATTTGCAGGTAAGAAACAAACCCTCTTAATATTTATACTTAGAGAAAAGAGGCAGGTAATGAAATAGGTTACATATTTCATCTGCTTAGTGATAATGCTATTGTCATTTTATACCTACAGTAATCCCTTGAGTCAAATCCTGCTTGTGAGCAGTCTTCTTGATGGCAGAAAATGGCAAGCTGGAGATACTTTTAGTGTGCTTTGGGGATTTCAGTGCAGTGGGAAAGCTGCACGAGCCATTGAGAAGAGCTGCAGAATGACACACTGAAGTTGCGTTTTATCCTGAGATCTGTAGACAGTGGGATGCTGCCCCGCACCGAGGAGAGCACCTCACCATCCCAGCCATTTTCCCTTCCCTTCATGTCCCTCAGTAAGCCTCCACACCCTCGTCCTTCCCTCAGGAAATGAAAAAGGTACAGCTCAAAACTTATGCCCTCTTTGTGCCCCAATTTTATCCCTCTTTTAATATGCTGTAAAGGTCAGTTAAGATCTTCTTTTAAGAGCCTGTAAAACACTTAGGACAGTGCTTTTAAAGAATTAATAGTAAATATTAAAACTGTGAATTGAAGTTAATCACCTTTAATAGTCACAGTAAGAAGAGAATATATATTAAGAACTACAGGATTCTTTTTGTCCTACACTATCTACAGCGACAATAATTTTGTGAGTCTTCAATTATGTCAGATAAACATCTGTGACACTTATCTGAAATCCATTTTTAGATCTCCCAGCCTTGTGTCTACACCACTCATCCAACATCCTTTCTTAACATTACAGAACTTGCTTCCTCTTGAGTCCAGCACTTATGACAGAAATCCCTCTGGCAGTGTATTTCCTTTGCTCCCCTCCTCACTACCTGTGGGAGACAACTCTGCTGACTTTCCAAGTCCTTCATCCCAGATGTTGCAGACTTACAAGCTCCCTCTCCTGATGTTAGCTCAAGAGAAGTGGTAGAGGCTGAAGATTAAGGTTTTTGTGCCAGATGCTCAAGAGATTATCAAAAAAGACAATCCTGGCTTCAGAGAGCAAACCATCCAGGATAAGTTAGGAAGACATTCAACAAGTGTAGAGACAGACATAAAGAAGGTGAAGGCAGCAGTTATTCCATATGCATTTGCATAGTTTAATGGTCTCAGGGGGCATATTAACAACAAGTAGCCAGTAGTCTTAAGTGTTGCTGAAAAAAGGAGCACAGTTGTAGACAGTGCTGCAGAGGCTGGTTTTAAGGAGATATTTAAAGACCACAGAAATATGAAGTATGATATTGTTATGATTCCTGTTAAAAGGTAGTTCAGGTTCTAACAACTCAGGTTTGTCAGTGCTGGTGAGATGTGAGAAGCAGAACAGAAAGTTAACCTGATGTGTTATCCTGCAAAAATTGAGCACACATAACCTTTCCATTGCAAGCAGGTCCCTTGATTTTAACAGGCTGATGCATACCATGGCAAGATGCATATATATTTGTAGGATTGAGACCTTTGCTTCTATGCTTTTTAGGCCTGGTCCTGCCTTTATTTGTATTGAGGGTTTTTTTGTTTGGTGTAACAAATGAAACACTGTTACTAGAATGGCCCAGAAATTATTTTTTTTCTGATAAATGGAGTTCATTTTCTCCAGCTTTGCCTTTTCATTGTTTTCTGAAGAAGCTCACTGCAAAACCCTATTTAAATTGTCAGGTTAAATAAGTACTTTTAAAAAAGTAGTGAGTAGAGAAATACAAGTAGTATTCTCATACTGAAGTATTTTACCACACTGAGCCACTAGAATGCAATGTGTCTCTTTGTCCCATTTCAGTGATGCGATATGCTTGCTACGTACACTTATGAATCTGTAAGTCATGTAAATAAGAGCCTAGCTTGTTTGCTTCTAGCAATAAAGAGACAGAATGGCTGAATTCAGTCAGACAAGCAACTTTTTGGGGGATATTTTCACATAAGGGTGTTGATCAAAGTGTTCCTTCATCAGGAGGAAGAAAGAAAATACTTAATCAAAATGAACTTTTCTTTGAGAAAAGATAGACTTCTGAATTATTTACTCTCAAGAAATTTAGAATTAAAAGATACTCCTTTCAAAGCCCTGAGCAACTTGATCTATCTTTGAGGTTAATGTGGCTCAGAGCAGGAGCTAAACTTGGCTCTGAAGTTGAGTGGGAGATAGGCTAGATAACTTCCCCTTCTAATTTCAGGTATGTTGTGATCTTGTTACTCTGAAGGGTAGTAACAGTGCTGTCTGCCTCTACTATGGTTTGCAGTTCTTCCATAGAAACTGTAGTTCCAGTTCCTTTGCTCCCTCCAGTAGGCCCTGCTCACTTGCTGTGCTACATTGCTGAGGAGATTAAAGGTCCTGACTAGTTTTTCCTCAAAGCTAGTTTTGCATTAAAAGTTTTGTGTTTTTTGTTTGGTTTTTTTTGTTTGTTTGTTTGTTTGTTTTATTTTATTTTTTACTTCAGTCTAATTTGGGATGAAAACTGGGGCTGAACACAGGCCTTTTCCATTGGCCAGTGCTTGCAGTTTTAAAATTAGATCTACCTGAAAATGTCCTTAGTGCATGGAGACCCAGCCTCCAAATTACACACTCCTTAAAACAGCTAATTTCAGTAAGAAAACAAACAAGACATTTTGGTTGAGAATGTATAACACTTGTTTTTTTAAGAGATTGTGCTAATATATGTTAAGACCCTGAAGAGTAAAAGGTAGAACAGAGCTAAGAACGGTCACCACAAATAGAAACTGTTCTCTATCCTTTTGCCATTGCACCTGCCTCATGAAAGGTTGGCATTTTGTATTTCCACTCATTATCAAGGTTGTCTGCTGCCTCCAAGGAGAAAGATGACAAGAATGAAAATTTGCATTGTATTTCAAGAATACATTTACAAAATATTCCACCTCTCAGTTTAAAAGCGAGTATTAGAAAGACAGCAAAATATAATGATAAAAACTGCCAGACTGGAAACTTACAGGCTGATTTCTTCACTGATGGCCAATTCCTCTGGAATTTTGTTGGGTAGATTTACAGCCATGAAAATGACAGCATTAGATATGTATTGCCATGTATAGTCATACCTACGCTGGGAGAAAACAAAGTGGGCACGATTTTAACAAATGTAGTAGTCCTACACAACAGCTGCTTGCACACTCCTTTCTTGTCTCAGGAGCACGTTTGATGAGTGAGATAGATGCTTCTTGCTCGCTGAAATAAGGAGCACATGTGAATCTCTTCAGCTGGGAGTCACTTTGTCAACAGGGAGGTGTAAGACAACAAGTAATATTACTTATCTCTTTAACTGATGCAGGGGTGCAGGTCTAAAATCCATGATTTATATATGTCGTGTGGGCTGGCAACAGTCACTGGAAGCGGTCCATAAACTGAGAAATAGATTACGCCCTGCCATTTGTGCTGTTTTTAGCTAGTTGAAAAAGAGCCCTAAAATAAAGGCTAAAATAAGTGCAAAGATAAGAACTGGAAGAAAAAAAGAAATCAAACAAAAAGAAAGAGGACTGGCAAAGATTTGAGGTAGAGGTTCCTCAGTCAGATCAGAAAACTGGGATGTTACTAGCTGTGCAGCCCCTCTTGATATCTCTCCCCACAGCAGTGTTGGGCACAGGGGCACAGAGGCCCTCCCAGGGATAACTGCACTGAGAAGAGGCCCACAGGAGGGATGGCTGAACAACAGGAGTTATTGGTTTATTCACTGTTTATGCATTTTGGAAAAAACTGAACTGTTTGTGGCTCAAATCCACCTCAGAGGGCAAAACCTGTCGGTCCCGACTCCTCTTCTAGGGCAATCAGCAGAACTTGGATGCTCAGGAAGCAGTAAAGAGTGAGATGAGGGATGGGGGAGCATCCCCTTGTTCCTCTGAGCAGTGGCAAGCATTTGTGTGATGTCAACAATATTATCTTCAGATGTTTTCTAATACCATCTCTAGGCAGAAGTGAAAGAGGTTGAAAGAAGACTTAGTTTCATGGGCAGAAGAGGCCAAAAGAAGAAATATCAAGAATATACTTAATTTTGTAATTTGGAAGCATTTCCCTCTCATCACTTCCTACTGTAAGGGATGATTTTTGGATCCTTCCCATGAGTTAACTTCTATTCTCTCTTGTGTCGTCCTTTGTCTTGCCAAGCATCTCCTTAAGTGACTTGTTCCTTGGTTCAGAGAGTTTCTCTCCCTTCACCTAGCACCCTGAGGCTTAAATTTTACTTCAGCTCCTGGACATTATCAAGGTTTTAATTTCAGAAAATCTGGAAAATCTGTTTCAGTGTTGTCTCTGGTTTTGACCAGTCTGAGGGGCTGCCCACAGGAGTGGCAGCCAAGTCAAACTCCTGTCCATTCCACCTTTGATGAAGGCAAAGTGTTGCCTGCCTGTCTGTCAGATGGGGGACTGAGGAGTTAGAATATTTGTGTAATAGGATAAGAGCAACAACAATGAGGCTAGAAGAAAATAAAGTATTATAAATATAGAGAAAACCCCAACACCATCGTAGATCAGGAACTCAGAGTGAAAAATGCTTTCTGGTTCTGATCCAGAATCTCCAGGGTGAGTGGCAGGTTTTTAGTTTACTTCAGTGAGTTTTGGAACAGGACCTAAATGACCCTGGTGTCTAAATCATACATAAGTCAGGGTAGATTTGTACTTCAACTTTCTGGACTGTGAGCTGAACCGTACAGCAGGGAAAAGAGCATGTATTGCTCTGGAGTAATAAGACAGGGAAGGGGAAATACACAGATGGTTTTCCATGAGATAAGAGAGCGCTTGTGAGTGCAAATCTCATCCATCCTGTTAAAACCATTCGTCTTGTGTAGTCTGCCTCCTGGAATTGTGTATTTGTCTCTGTAAAATATTCAGCTTCCTTTTGTCCTCTGGGTTTTCCACCCACTCATTCTCACCATCAGCAGTGGAAGTCCTTCATTTCTCATGTCTAAGTGGGCTAAGAGGTCTGGGAGGTAACTGTGGAGGCCTGTTCACATAGATAGCGTATTGGCTTAAGGAGTGTTTATTTCTCAGACAGTGTTAATCTCATGTACTCTGATGCCTGTGAAATATTTGGAAAGCTGATTATGTATTAAACATCCAAAATGGGACACAAAGTTGACAAAATGTCTAAACTAACAAGGCCATGAGTATTGGTTAAATACTGACTTATTTGATAATAATACCTAGTATTTATATACTTTAAATTTCTAAGCCACTGTGTGCATTTGAACTAGTAAGTACCTTCAAATATCCCTGGACATATATAAGTCTCCTCTAAAATTTACAGAACAGGCAACTCAGACAGAGAGGTCTGGGGATCAAAATTTTAAATGCAGATTTGGTTATTTGGCCTCCACAAGATCTGGGTCACTCTTACTTATAAAAGCCTTCATATATGTTCATGCACTTACCATTAGCTACACTTGTTCAGAAGGTTTGGCCTAAATGACTTATCCAAGGTCACAGAAATCAGTGGCAAGGCTGGGAAAGGAACTGAATAGTGCACCTTCTTTAAAGGTAAAAAGCAACTGAGCCATAAAACTATTTCTGGTTTTAAGTGTATTATACTTTATGAACTTCATAATGACAATAATGAATTGATTTTGTTTCATTTCATGCTATTCTTGAAAAAATAAATCTATATTATTATATATCAGTGTTATTATAACACAATCTAGACAAGAGATGCTGCAGCTGCACTGGATCAACCTCATGGCATATCCAGACTAGCATCCTGTGTGACTGTGGCAAGAGGTTATATTTCTACTGTTGCAAAACACTTAAGTGGACTTGTCACTGTATATCACAGAATCCATACACTTAGGTAAGAGCAAAAGGATATTGTACTCATCAGTTATTGTACTTCTTTCCCTCGATATAAGAGCAGACTACCCTTCCTTCATAAGAAATACTCCAAGGATAAAAAATACTCTTAAGAAGATTGAAAAGCGTGAGGATCTCCTCAGAGGCCCTGGGCTACCTGATCTAACTTTGAGGCTAGCTGTGCTTTGAGCAGGAGGTTGGACCAACAACTTCCAAAAGTCTCTTCCAAGGTGAATCACACTGCATAGTTTCCCTTTGATGAAACCATTGGGCGAGAAGGGGAAGAGACTGTACAGTGGAGTAGGGGAAAAGGAGTAGTACTATGTACCAAACTCAGGCATCCTCTTCAAAGGCACAGGAGCAGAGGCAGCTGCTGTTCTTCCCAGCTGCTCAGGCATCCTAACCTAAACCATTTTTTGGCCACAGGAGGAGGCATCTAAATGTGTGTGGAGTAGGGACAGCTTCATCATATTTAATGGTGCTGGCTTCTAGCTTTAGCACAAGAGCATAGACTGTGAGATGCATCCATATCTATAGAATAGGATTATCTCCCTCCTGTTCACCACAAAAGGACATAATGCCCCTGCTAGGATACCACTTGTAAGATACCTCTCTGAGTAAGTAGTGAAGGAGATCTGGGAATTAGTTATTAAAAGTGGTTAACAAGATACCTTATCTTGCAAAATGGCCTCAGCTGCCATTGCTGTCAGTGGGAGGGAACAGTGCACTATGCTTCCCAAGCAGTTCTCAGCTCCTTGCAAATGATATTCAGGTACGCCTTAAATCACTTGATGAAATGCTGAAGTACCACCAGATGCTTCTTAATTTTCTCTTTTCCACCCGCTCATTTTGTCAGTGTTTTCTGGGCCTGATGCCTCTGTACCAATGCCTGTAAGACTAAGCCAGCCCCCTTGTGCTGCCCACTACTGCTACAGCACCCTTTCCTTTTTGGTGATGGTATGAAAATTCCCCTCAGTAACTTTCTGAGATGTGAGTAATGCCACTCCATGCAACAACCACCAGATGGTAATGAAGAGCAGACTGGTTGCGTGTGTTCTGTAGATTAAGTGTATTACCACAATGGCAAATTTTGCCTTTGCAAGCAGAGCTTACAAGTACAGACCTAAATGCCAGTTGCTCAGCTGTTTACAGACCCCTGGGCCACTCTAGATGTCTGCTTTGCAGCTCTATATGCATAAAAAATAGTTCTGTTTGTTTTTATACTAAAACATTTTAAAGGGAATATTTTCTACCTAACACATGTATGTTGATATTATTATTTAGTACAGAGATGTTATCATTATAATGAAGGTTTTGACTATAGTTGGTGTACAACTATAAAGCTATCCCTTATAAGAAGGTAGATGCAGAATACCTTTAGGTGACTGGATGCCTTGCTCCTTCTGGAGCCATAATATTTCTTAAAATGTCGTGACATAAAGGATGTATCTCTTCCAAGGTAGAAAGGAAGGTCTTTCTGTTAATGTGTGTTCTTGACATCAGCAGAGAGCAGTGGTGGGAAGTGAACCAACCAAAGCAAAGTGTCTCCTCTTTACTGAACATCATTGACACTGCAGAGGTGGTGCTGAGCAGCAGCATAAACAGAGCCTCATCAAGTACTGCTAGCCCCAGTCTTGAGAATCAGAACTCTGCCCCACGGGGTCATGAGATTCAGAAGTCTCAGCTTTATTTATCTGCCTGCAGGATTTTGGGTTCTTTATGCAGTACCTTGTAAAAAATCTAAATCAAATGTTCATGTTTTTCTCCCCCATTGTACAATCCAGAGACTTTGCAACTCTCTTGCTCTCTCTTTTAAAGAAAAATAAGGCTCCTTCTGCCTTTGAGAGACCTGGGCAAGCCAAGCACCATGAAGAGAGGGAGAAAATCACTAGAGCTGACGCCAGTGGCTTCAGTGTGAGTCAGGAGGCAGACCTATGGCTCCCATGGCATATATAACTCATTCCCCAGGCATCTGCCCGTGAGCCATTGGCTCATATACTTCTGGGATTAATAGATGTATAATGACTGGGAACATGAAGCCTTCCAGGGAGGCAGTTTGTTGGTGCTTCTGCTTTCTTGTTCCCCCTGGGAGCAGGGGCCAGCAGTGGGATGCAGCTGTCTTAAAACTAGGTGGTATAGTGTGGAGACTCTGCCTGAAAGCAGTAACCTGAAGGAGGCTGCAAGTGGGAGCACCCAGCTTTCCTCCTCTCTCCTTCTGAGCCACGGCAGCCCCCACGAGCTGCCCCTGCCTCAGCACCCTGCCCCTCTCTCCACCCTGCCTGCTGCCTCTGAAAGCTGCAGAAGGTTTGCTACTGTTGCTCGGGGCAACCAAAAATTTTGACACACTGCATTAAGCTTGGAAGCCCTGACAGGGGAAGGCAGGGTACAGGGCAGTGGCTTCTGAGATTCCTCCTCACAACCCTGCCTGCCTTTACCTTGATGAAACAGTCAGCCTTGTAATGCTTTTAGTAAAATCTCTATTCCCTCTACATGAAGAGATCTTCTTAGTGTACTTTCTGGGGATGTCCATTTTAGAGACAGAAATCAGGAGATTGAATTTATTCCCCACTCTCCCACTGAGCTGGTGACAGTGACCTGCCCTGATAGCCCCTGCGTCTCTAGGCTTCTGCTGCAGATGTAATGTGGGACACTGATGTGCCTGATTATGAGAGTGTGTGCCAGGGAAGTGGTAGGGCTAGTTGAGAAATGAGATATGGAGGCACAGGAATTCTGTAATGCTTTCCTGCTGAGAGCACTTTTTGCCTCAAATTGGTAGTTCTTGCAGTAAGTGCTTCCACAAACATGTTTCCATTGCAGTGTGTAGAGTAAAGGTCCCCTTAAATACGAAGCTCACAGTTACTTCCTTAAACATCCATGTGTCAATCACTAGAAGAATCCACATAAATCCTACTGCAATCAGTAATAGCAATATATATATGTGTGTGCATGTGTATATATATATATATATATATATTTGGTACCCAAAGGATTTTTCTAGCCTTATTCCAAGCAATCAAGGACATGTGTGTTAAAATAACCATAGTACTGTGTAACAGCCTTGTAAATACCATATGTCAGAGGAAAAAATGGACGGCTAAATGCATGTCGGCATCATTCCTGCAGTTTCATAGGAATTCTGGCCATGGAAGTGAAGCAAAGCTGGGCCAGCAGAAGGTTCAGTTTTACACAGAGCTTATGCTGTGCTTTGAAAGAACAGCTGAGGCGGTGATTAGAGAGCTGACCTGGGACACGGCAGACTGGAATTAGGCTCCTGTTCTGCTGCAGATTTCTTACATGGTGTTATAGTATTGGGTTGCCACTTTGGCTTTTTGCATCTCAGTTCCCAGGAAAACAGAAATAATAGTACTTTCTTGTGTCTAGTCCTTAGTCTTACCTTTCTAGCCTGTAAGTTCTTGAGAGAAAGAAGTGCATCTGATAACATCTTTGCTACAATGAATGCAATGGGATCCCTTTAAAACTGGAAGTAACAACTTTGTGATCAGATACTTAAATAAGAAGCTAGAAAGAAGACTACCAGAACTACAGCAGGGAGGGAAAGCTCGACTGGAAGAGAGCCAGAAGGAACTTAAGGATCTATCTTAATACTCCCAGAGCAGAACTTAAACTGCAATCAACAGACCCAAAATCAAGACTCCTTAAACAATGAGGTGTAATCAAGGCCCACAGTATCCTGGCATCCCCACTGGTGGAAAACTCTTTCCTGAACAGGTAGCTCAGGCTTCTCTGGAACTCCAGATCAAAGCCTTGATAAAGCCTAGGACAGGTATATTTTTTGTCGGTTCCCATGATCTCCTTAATGCGTGTGGATGCAGGAGAGGTGGGGAGTGAAAGACCCCTTTGCACCCTTGAGGATGTGCAAGGAGGGGAGTGAAAGGCTCTCTAGTTAAGTTCACAGAAAAAGTATCCATATCTTTTCTTGGTCATCTACCAAAAATGGTATTGGGGTATACATTTTCCAAAGACTGGATATTCAGCCACTGAGCTTTAAAAAGGATGTATGTGGAGACAAGCCATTTGATGAAGTCTGTAAGAAACTCTATTAATATGGGCAGAAACTTTAAAAAGGCCAATAAATCAATGACTTAGCTATAAAGAAACATATAGGTCCTTGGCAGTTACCCCAGCTTGATATCCTCTTTTCTAAGTGTTAGAGGCTTTAACTATGCAATATATAGTTGAGCATTAACGATTTTCCCAGTCTTTTCTGTATAAGCTTGTCTTTCTTCATAGGTTTGATGCCAGGACTAAACCAGGTCAAAATCAGCTGAATAATGAAATCTGCTGGGGAAAAGGATGTAACCCACAATTTACCTATATAACCTGTAATGTTGGTGGAATCCATAATTTACAGAAAAAACCTGGAAAGGCTAGATAACACCTTCCATGAGAAAAGTGCTGACTTTCTTTTTCTTTCCACTTAATCTGATGGTAAAGCAGAAATGGGAAGAGCGATGAAAAACTTTTCTCCTTCTCTGCGTGTTGTGATAAATAAGAGATGATTTAGCTACACTTGAAGATCCATGGCTTTGGATAAAACTACTTTTGAGGCATGGCCAGAATGTCTGCTTCATCAAAAATCATTAGGAGGATACATCAACATAGGGGCAATAAAAAAAAATAAATGTCTATTTAAGATATTCAAGTGCTTTCTGAGCATATGGAGCCGGGCAAAAATAGTCCCCTTCTTACAATAGTCCACGATGGGTGAGATTTCTCCAGAGAAATCTTGGAAGAATTGGTGAAAAAAACTGGAGAAGCTGAGAAAATGCCAAATTCAGCAAACATTTTTAGGGACCATCAATCCAGCCTGTGACCACTAAATCCTTCTTGGAGTCATGAAGTTCTTTTAGAGAGATGATATAACCCAGAAATTCTTTGAAGTGATCAAAGATAATTTGAAGCAGTATTTTTAAAATCAGCATATATCTGCTGGTGACAAAGCAGCACCCTGGGAGTTTTTGTATGCGTCTATGCTACAAATACATTACAAAAGAATTATATCTTAAGATGTAATTTAAAAAAATATTGAAATTAGCCAAGACAATGCATATATCAAAAAGTATAAGCAAGTACTCGCAAGTGATTTATCTGGCTTACAGGACTATTTACTGTCTTTCTGAACTGTTTTACATTCCCTTCAAGCCTAGTCTTGTAAAAGTTTCAGCAATATACAAAAGATTCAGTTGTTCAAATATCAAGGACAGCAATCTCTGGTTTTGGTATTAGTCTTGATTAGTGATAGGCAGTGCTGGATCTAAGGGAGATATCAACCACTGATAAATTTGAAAAGTGTTTGAACGCATTTTCTAGATTTAGAGAAAGTGATTTCTCATTCAGTTTTAGCACTTTTAGAGAGTAAATGTATCCAAAGGGCACCTGGATCCTATACCAATATAACCTGCGGCAGGGAGGGTGTGACAGAAGGGTGCTATGTCTACCTTTTCTTAGAGAAAGACAACATGAGGATCTTCTTAGAAGCCATGAGTACTTCTTGCCTGGTGCCCTGGCATGGCATGTCCACAATTCTTTCAACCTGATGTTACCTTTACTGAAGTCCCTGTACTGAAGAGACAAAAGATATCAGTGATATTATAATATAATATTATTCTTTGTTCTAAATCATGCAAAGACCAGCTCAGTTCCTAGAATTGCTGGAAGGGGAATAACTGTGTGCATTTCTTTGATTTTTACCTGTAGCAGAACTAATGGGCCTACAGCATCCATGCTCCCTATGACTCCAGGCATGGATCTGAGAGAGGGTTGAGTGATAACGTTTATCAGGACATAGAATCATTTAGATTGGAAAAGACCTGTAAGATAATCAAGTCCAACCGTATACCTGTCACTGCCAAGCCCACCACTAAACCATGTCCTTAAGTGCCACATCTACCCATCTTTTAAATACCTCCAGGGATGGTGACTCTACCCCTTCCCTGGGAAGACTGTTCCAATGCTTGACAGCCCTTTTGGTGAAGAAATTTTTCCTGATATCCAATCTAAACCTCCCCTCATGCAGCTTGAGGCTGTCTCCTTTTATCCTATCACTTGTTACTTGGGAGAAGAGACCAACACCCACCTCACTACAACCTCCTCTCAGGTAGTTGTAGACAGCGATAAGGTCTCCTCCTCCTCTCCAGGCTAAACAACCCCAGTTCCCTCAGCTGCTCATTCATGTGGGAACATCATTACTCGTGAATACCACTCGACTTTTGTATTTAATTTCACGCAGGTGTCTGTACATAGGCCGAAGGTAATAAAACAATCTAAACCCAATGGTGTCCCTGGCTCTGCCAGGGTGTTGTTGGCTTTCTTCCACAGCAGCTGCCAGAAGTGGCAGTGCTGTAGAGCCGCGGTTTGCTCCGTGTCTGTGACTAGCCAGCAGGACTCTTCCCAGTCCTCAATTACCATCTATTGCCATTGCTTTAGTTCTGTGAATTTGGCTTCTGCCAGCAAAATTTTTCTGAAGTATCCCTAGATTAGGTAATCTCACTTAGAAATATCTTCAGTGTTCTGCAAGCAGGGATTACTTTTTCTTGCAAGGGACAGGAAAACTGGAGATTATCTTTACTGGAGGCAAGTCCGTGCTATAGCAGAAGACTGGTCCAGAAAAACAAATTACATCAGTTTACAGATGATCAAAAGTGGCTGATTAACCCAGGCAAACTTATCTGATGTGGTGAAATTAGACTCCTGAAGAGCTGCTGATCCCTCCTTCTGTTGTTCCTGATCAGATTGCTACTGGAGCCGGGGCAGTGGACTCTTGCTGGTGTGCTGGTGTTCACCTGTGTGTGGAGTTAAACAGGCTGCTCCCAGAGCCTCATCACGGGAGCTCAAGTGACCTTGGCGTGACATCCTACCGTCTGCGTTGTCCAGGCTTGTAAATACTGCATGGAGCTCACGTGCGGTCCGTAGGCAGGCCGCCTGCTCTGTGAGGTTTCGGCAGAGCATTTGTCGTTCCAGTAAGGCAGCCAGATCAGGATCCTGTAAGGCAGTCAGGAGATGACGATCCTGTCAAAATCTCAGGAAGCAGACTAGTAATCTGCAGAGGCCTAAATAGGGCTTTTAAAATTGGAAGCAGAACTGACTGCCTAGACAGAGTTTTTTGAAAGATAAACAGCATCAGCAAGCTAAACGGATTTCAAGCACAGCTTTAATTCTCTTTCAAAGGAATCAGCAAAGGGCACCTTAGCTGGAGCAAGCTCTGAAGTACAATCAGGAAGATTTCAAGTGTACAGTAGTTTTGAAGATAATCGGGCATTTCAGTGCTGGGAGATACTGTAGCAAGTAATGAATAAAGCCTTTTTATGTCAGCATCGGCAGTCCTGTAGTCTTGGAGTCAATTACAATACCTGCTCTATGTGCTCCTGCGCGATGAACTTCACCATCCTCGTTAAAACTGACCCGCACGCCGGTTTCCAAACCCAAACAGTTGCCCCTGCAGCACGCTTGATCAGAAGAACAAGTTGTTTATTGCCAATACGAATTGTGTGGGGTACACCCCCCCTTCTCTTCCTTTCCCCCTCTCGTCCCCTCTCCGCCCAACCATCCCAACAGCCTGTGACAGACTTGCAACACTTCTGAGCGGATTTTACCGTAATTGATGCGGAATCCCTTGGACCTTGTATAATGGGAATTATTTGGGTCACCAAATCTTGTTTCCTAATTATAGGAATGAAAAGGAAAAAAAAAAAAAAAAGATATAATGTGAAACTATTCTTCTGTTCTGGCAGTTTTGCTTTTAGGCACCCGGGATAACCGGCTTGCTCCCATCCGTTTTAACCTTCCGGTCCGAGCTCTCTTTGCTCTCCTCGCCCCCCAGCTCCTCTCCCACCGGCGCGGAGGGACCCTCCTGCTCCCACACCCTCCTCGCCGGGGGATTAATCGCTTCCCCCCGCCGCCCCCATCCCCCGGCTGTCGCTTTTGTGCCCCCCCTCGGGGAGCAGAGATGGTTGGGACGAACGAAGGCTTCGCCGCCGCGGCCGCCCCCAGGACGCCCCCACGCGCGCACCCTCCGCC
>VZTV01049501.1:0-19989 GCA_013400875.1 Anhinga rufa
TGCTCGGAGCAGAGCAAAGTGGGCCGCATGGAAATAGCAATGCGTATCAAACAGGCAACCATGCCTGCATTTGACTGCCTTGTAATATTCTCTTCTAGTATCAAATGCCAGATCCAGAGACTGAAAACCGATTCCCAGCTTTGCCTCTTTGGCCAGAACAATATCAGTATTTCAGACTCACCATATATGCTTATGTATTTATTTTCTCTTTTCTAACGCCCAGACAAGGCACACCAGTACCCACCTCAGGGCTTATGGACAGCAACACATAGCCGCGCAGCAGCACTGCCCTCTGCCTGGCGTGAGTACGGAGGGTGGTAAAGCTCTGGTAAAGCTCTGGCATTAAATTGTGCGCCAGCTCGTGTCGTACAGCTCCCAGCAGCTTGCAGGCAACCTTGAACGTTACTGATCAAATGCCTTCCAGTCCCACCCTTCTTTTCCATTAATGTTATCGCTCAGCGTGCAAACTCAGGGCTCCCCTTTCCACCATACAGCATGAGCTGTCCACACCGATAACCAAACTCATTGCAAGGCTCGGGAAATCTCCTCCACGCTCTGCTCAAGGTGACTAAGCAGTAGTGCTTCTTTTTTACTCATTTACCAACAGCGGTTTATTTTCATCCCCCCCGTGTGCCCATAAAGCACAAGCCAGTGCACAAGAAGTAGGAAAGCAACGAAAGCAGAAGGGTTGATTTCCCAGTTGGGTATTCAGGGCTGTACAGAGAAGAGCAGATGTGCAGCTCCCAAGATACAAGCCCCCTTTAATCTGTCGTTACTCAAGGCTCGCACTAGTTTATTATGGATCAGTAATCTCTTATAGGTTGTGCCTGTGTTCTTGCTGTCCTTGTCAAGCAGCACGTTACTCCAGGATTAGCCCAACTGATTTCAACAAGCTCGTTTGTGACCTTTCAAAACTCCCCGCAAACGGTGAGGAACACGATGCAGAAGCACCATGTGACATTTGCTGGCCTGTGTTACACAGGTTGGCAGAGCAGATAATCAGAGAAGGGTTCAAGAGCTGCGAGTCCGTACGTCAGTGAGGGGATTTGCGGATGAGAACTTGGTGTAAATGGTCAGGGAACTTGCCCCGTGGAAGGGCAGCAAAGAAACTTCACTGAAAAACCAGACAGTGGGTTGGCAACAGCCTGGTGTAAGAGGTTTTGGTTTATTTTGTCCCCCTTGAAGTAAACAGGAAGGCTGTTAGATTTCTACTGATTACATTTTTTGGTGATAGATGCAGGAAACGCATTTAAAGGAGGGATCTGCACTGGGGGAGATTTGGGCATCTGGGCACGCCAGGAAAAGCTACTACAGAAATTTCATCTGTGAGTGTTTGCTCATGAGATTTCCACGTTTCTCCTTATGGTCACCAAAGCGAACAGAAGGCCAACCGGAGTGACTTCCCCATGTTTTTCGAAGATCTTTACTAAGGGCTGGAAATGGGTGACAGATGAGGCTGCTCTGCCTGTAAACTTAGGGATACGAGCATCGTGTGAGATTTCCTGCATGACGGTGGTGCCCACGTGGGTGAGACTTGCTCATAAATCCCACGTTTCTGGGAATCAAGAAACTGGACTGGACGTGCTCCCCGTGGCTGAGGTTTTCTGGAGAGCGCAGGACCTGCTGCACATGCACGTGTAGCCCAGCGCGCAGGCCCTACAGTCGTGCAGGGTGTCTTGGCCCATGGGAAGTGCTCACGGAGACAGTCCACCGAGACTTCGGCTCCTGCACCTCTGGAAACCTTTAGCAAACAGAAAGGACTTAACCAGAGAAAAGCAGCAGATGTACGGGAGCCTTGAGTCCATCTATAAAAGCTAGCACTCCCAGGCACTCTGACACACACCCCCACATCCATCCCTGAAATTTTCTAATTAGTTTTAATGAGCATGGAGAGCCAAAGGTGAGGGTCATGGGAGGTTTATATGCGCCTTCTCACACCCTCACAGGTTTCTCTATCTGGAAAGCTGACCCATTTACTCCAAGCTACGTGTAATGTTTGTGCACACAAGCTGGGAACGCTGCTCCCCACAACCCTACAAATGGCACATTTCCAGATCTTCCTTCTCAGGTCCCTTTTATTTTTTGCCACAGATTTCCATCCCCCTGGTTTAGGTTTCTCTTCGCCCACATTGTACCTGGCTCAAGGATGCCTAGAAGTCTTATAGTGGCCAAGTGCTGCAGAAAGAAGAAAGAAATCTGTGTCTTCAGAGCAACCCCCGATGACTTGGAGCAGGTCTCAGTGTGCACAAGCCTGTTGTTGGGTTCGTTGTCCTCACTCCCCACTCCCGCACCCCGACCTCCCTGGCTACCACGCTCCATGCCAGCTGGGCCAATGCTGGTACTTCGGGGTATTTTCCTGCACGTCCTCGCTCCTCCTTTAGCTCAGCAGACGCAGTTCTGTTGGTGCACATTCATAAATGCTGTGATTTATTTGAGGCACAGATTGGCACCTTTATGCACTTACTACAAGTAGTAAACCTCAGGTCTGGTGTGCGCATACAGATGCATTTATGTAATTGAACATCTAGGGGTAATTACTCTAAGTGCTTAGCTTGACTTGTTAAGACTCCCATTCTGAAGAGGAAGTTCATTTACCTGAAGAGGCTCCATCTTCATAGTCCCCTTCATTCCTGTCTGTCCCTTACACAGCTGAGGGCCTTCCCGTATGTCCTTCCCTGCGCTGTGGCCCCTTACGTTAGAGGCAGGCAGTGGCTAGGACTGCTTCATCCTCAGAGCTGGATGCATGGTCACAGGTGGTCTGCAGTAAGGTGAGTCTGCCTGCACAATCCCACCATTTCTAGCAGATGTATAACCCAGCTGTAGCTTGGCATGGTGTCCCCTTCTCCCTCCCTCTGCCTCTGCTCAATACCCAGCACAGGCTGAAGAATCCTGCAAGGTCTGGCTGTGCAATGTGGGTATCTGCATACGTGTATGAGCTAATCCCTCTGCGTTTGCAAAAATCCCCCATCTGTGTGTTCATCGATGAATCTGCAAATGAGAGAACGCTATGGTTTGAGCACAAAGCTGCAAAGACCTTGATGTTGTGAAAACCAAGCCTCCAGCATACGGGTTGTAACTTCGCGTTTCAACTATTTAGGTACGAACACACCACCTACTCTATTACTTTTCACAAAGGCTCAGGTTTAATCATTGATGTGCCGAAAGGAGATATGCCTTCATTCTTGCAATAACTCTCTGCTGCTTGTGCTGAGGTGAAGGGTCCTAAAGGAATGGAGCTGTTGTAATCATTCACCAGCTCCTCTCAGCCTTCCTTAAGAGGCAGACTTTCAGGTGTCGATCATGCGCTGCCCTGGTCCACCTCACCCCGCAGCCTTTCGCTTAAGGGGGTGAATTTTTCTTTTCCCAAATTGGATGGCTTTCCTAATTGTTTTCAACAGACGTAGAAATTATTCTAACCAGTGGGATCCAGAGTGGAGATACAGCTTTGAACCAGAGCTCTTCCTCAGCTCTGTGAAGGCATTAAGTTGTTGTGCTTTAAAGCCATGACATAATGAAGAATATTTAAAATAAACAGCACAGATGCTTTATGGGCTTTCTTCTCTTTCTGGGCTCTGGACAGCTGGACTTACAGCAACTCTTGCGTTTATTTGTACAGGTGCAATGAAAAAGGGGGCAAACTCATTCATGCTCTTTTAATTCCCTCAAACAGCTCTAAATGAAATTTTATTGTTTATACAGCATATATAAAACAGGCAATGACCCAACATAAAGTTTCGTGGTGCTGTCCTTCAGAAAATCTCTTTAATACGTTTGTGGTTTTCCTGCTTGTGTGTAATACACATTCCAGACTCCCATGAGTAATACCAAATAGCCTTTGTAGCACGCCACAGCACGGTAGCCCAATACGAGAACTAATCTCCTTGGAATTCAGAGGTACCTGCTCCTGCTTGGCACCGCTTCTCTGTACCAGTAGGTGGCTTTTCCACCCAGTAGTTTCTATCTCTTTCTTCAAAGTCACTACAAGTACAATGAATCTGCTTGTAAGTGCAACCATCAAACCGGTGAAAAAGAGAGAAGGAAGCTAAGACATCATGCAGCAGATGAACCCTTAAATTCCCCATATATTTACAGTGAAAGCTTTACCGATCCCTTGTCTGTCCTTCCAATGCTTTGTTTCAAGTTATTTACAGGTAGCTTAGCTTACTTCTAGCTTTTGAGTATGTGCTCAGATATATTTCTGTACAGCTATGAAACTTTGCAAAGTAGTGCATGTGTCTAATTTTATGGTAGACATTTTTGTAGTTCATCAGAATAAACCAATTAGTAACACAGGAACAGGATGTGTGCTCTTTAATGAAATGCATTGTCTCACCGTGTTCTCAGAAGAGTAAATCTAGGTTTGCCTTTTCAGATATTTCACTCCATTTTTTAACGTAACTTAAAACTTTTTAACTACAGATCTTTACTCACACTTAAACACTGCAAATATCTGGTTAGTGATAGGATCTTTTTCAAGTAGTACTCAATGTCTCAAATTCTCTCCAAAAAGAAAAGCCCCGAGGGGCTCCTTGACTAGAGTACAGAACAGTATGGGGGAAAGGACGAGGGTCACAAATCCACAGCTGTGTTAAAAATAAATAAAACCCCCCGCCTCATAGTTTTTCTTTAAGTTTGGCCATGTTGAGTAGCAAGTATTTTATTAAAAGCACAACACAGCTGAGCTGGGCAGAGATGGACCTGAGAGATATTAAAAATTTGGCAGATGAACTCAGGATTTACATATTTCATTCATTTCAGATATTTTTTTCCTTTCACGTATTTAACTCTTGTTTTCTATTACAAAAATGGCCATATACTCACTGGAGAGAAACTAGGGAGTTCTCTCCTGACAAGTACACTTCAGTGGTATGAAAAGCTGCATCAACAGCTCTTTCAGGCAGAACACAGTGACACACGGGATTCACACTCAAATTTTAGGGGGGCTAATCCTGCAACTAGTCCTACACACATCAGGTAAGGTTTTAAAGAGGAAAGCCAGCTGCTGATGAAAAGGCTGGAGAAAGCTCCTGCTTTAGAGAACAGCAGAGAGATGTTTGGAGTTGATTACCTGTGTGGAAGCTGGTTCCCACGTCCAGATAATTAGCAAAGATGGACCCAGGCTGGCAAGAGGCTGAGAAAAATCCACTCAGAGCTGCTCTGCGTTGATGCAGCACTACTCGCTCGTGGTCACCATGTGCCCATTGCACCATTTCGATCCAAGTCTCTGCCCCGGTTGTAGCAGCCAGCTTTTTACCCCAACTGGTTTTTGACACGCAGTTTTCCCAGAGGCCCTGGACTAACAGCAGATTTCTGAGGGAAGGGGAGGATAATAGTTAAATTTATTGGAACAAACTGATGCTCAGTAAAACAGGGTATTAATAGAGCTGAATAAATAAAGCAATCAGGAATATGTGATGGTTTTTTCACTCTACAAGTACCTGTCAAATAGCCTTTATAGAGTGCCATTTATATATACCTTTATATATACCATTTATATATGCCTTTATATATACCGTCCATGGTATAATCCCCTCAGACCCTAGTGAGCTCTGCCTGAGCAGCCAACTAAAAGCCATGTTATCACATTAGCCTGGTGCTGATTCAAAGTCAAGATACTCTGCTCCTAAGGGGCTTTTTCGCTGGGGCTTGGCACTACGCGAACGAAGGCACACACAGTTTTTGGTGGGCAAGGAGCACAGGCAAGAGCTGTCTGTGCTATCTCAGTGCATGCCACGCCAATGTACACAGCCCCACCTGTGGTAAACCATGTAGGTGCACGTCTAGGCTGATCTTTAAGTTACACTAATCCTAACCAAAAGAATTCAGCAATTTTCATTTATCATGCTCGAATCCTTTCATCATAATCTGTGCCTTTGCTTTGGCCTGGCACAGTTTAAAGCACCTGCACAGCATGAACGTAAAGCCCTGCCAGTCGGTGCCTCCTATATTTCAGTGCCCTCCCAGTATTTCACTCCCAGCGAGTGCTGCAGTATGTGGCTTCAACAGCTGAAAGGCACTGGATGACTGGTAAAGCTCAGGTCAACCTCTGATCTCTTGGCTGTCCCTCAAGCTGCATTATCTCTGCAAACATGTGCTTCCTTTAATCTCTATATAATCTTTTCCCAGACAGAGTAATTAAAAAACAGTTCCATTACTTTTCCCTGGCTTCTTTTAGCTAAACATTTTGCAGCCTCCCGCCTTGTGCCCACAGTCCATGGATTTTGTCCTGTGATTTTTTTTAAATCAAACTTTGGACTCCTCAGTCAGCTCTGCTCTCTATACAGAACTTTTTTTCAGGTGAAATGCTCTCTTTTTCCCTGTCCACTTCACAGAGCTTTATTCACACGCCTGAAGAGTCCTTGTGGAAGCAAACTCTGGTCCCAGCCCCGCATGTTTTTTAAACACTTCCCTCTACGAATTTCTGTCATCTGCTTTTAACTCACTGTGCCCACAAGCCGAAGCAGAGAGCTGCAGCATACGAGCAACGCGAGGTGGGGTCTCCATGCCAGGGCTGTTCCCTGACCTGCTGCAGGCCTGGGTGTGCAAAGGGACTTTGGTACGATGGCTGTCAGTGAGGGAAAGCTCTGGCAGAGGAGGCATCGCCCAGATGGGGATATCGAAGCAACAGGCTGGGGCCACTGCGGGAGGCAGCTGGACACCTCTCCCAGCCCCAAGCCCACGAGGTACCTGCCTCCCTCCCACCCTTGGAGGTACCCACTACAGAGGCTGTGGCTCTTGGTCATGGGAAGATTTTATATGCTTTCCATAGGGTTGATATTTCTGTTAGATATTCCTCTTGAAAGCTTTCCTCTTGTCATCTTCAGGATCATCTTCTTGCTTTTATGCCTTTGTGAAATACTTTTATGCTAAACATGGGACACATGCGTGCTGTGGTATGACATTTTTTACCATTTTGGTATAGCTAGAGGACATGTATAGGACTTCGACATCAATTTTCCAGCACAACAAACAAATGTTGCTATCACCCTATATTCTCAATGATTTTCTTTTGAGTGCGGTTAGATCATCTGGGGAAGCGTATTGAAAACAGCTTTTGCCGGGTATCAATTTTGTTTTATCGAGGACTGTGCTGGCAGTTTATACCTCATATTTTAATTGGTCATGGTGAGGAAACACCAGTGGATTCAATGTAATAGTATTTTTCTACATTGGTGCCAAGGTGCCTGCATCTGAAAGGCTACACAGAAATTATTCACAAATGCAGGTACTCATTGATAATAGCTTTTCTGGCACTTTTCATCAGTTGATCTACAAAGGAAATCGGCGTCTTTATTTCCCTGTTATTGGTAAAGAAGCACCGAGAGGAGAAAGGACTTTATAAGGTGTACACCTGCTAACAACATAATGGCTTGCAGAGGTGTTAACGACTTCTGACTCCCCTTGACTTTATTTGGAGTTTATTTGGAGAGCCCTCGAGGCCCATTAAGCAACTATCAACCTTGACCTAAATAACTTCTTTACATTTCAATCTATTTATTGTCTTTACAGAGAGCATTTCAACACTAAGAAAAGAAGTTGCATCTTAATTCTGTTAGCAGTAGTCTCACAGGCTTCTCAAAACTCATTTCAAACATTTTATGACCTTGCAAAGCTTCAGACATTTTCAACTTTCAGCACTGAGTGCAACCCCCGTGACTCCAAAGGGATGTGTGAGCACAATGCTTAAAGTCCTTGCAGAATCACAGCACTGGGCAATATCTTCACCGGAGATGAAACATTTCATGGTGAGGTATTACAAAGAGGTGGGTTTTTTGTAATTGCACTTGTGGGCACATAGTGTGGCTGCTTTAATTCTGAGATCACTTCATACTGAAAACCTACGCAGACTGCCTTGTAAGAAATAATCCTTAAAGTAAAAGGACATTATCTGAGGTTTTTTTAAGTGCCACCCAGGTTTGTGCATCCAGGCTTCCTCCATCTCTGCATGAAAAGAGTACTTATATGAGAAACTCTATGTGGCCATAAAAGCAGCTGAAACCAGAAGGCTATAAATGACTATTTATTCAAACTTTTTAAGCTTCAGTTTTTAATCCATTTAAGCCAAAATATATAAGTCAAGCCAGATTTGTTGAACACATGGCTCAGGTTCAGTGATACAGTTCATAAAACTTAGCCAGGCTTAGACAGAATCTGACTTGTGATTTACGCTGGTTTCAGGTTTTCTTGCAAGTATTTTGCATGCCCTAACAAATGCAACTGCATTTTAGTTTTCACAGTGTCAGGGTCCTTTGTGCACCAACACACTCTGCAACGCCCTTCCCCTGCTCCGAGGGGTTTGGTGCCTGTGTTCAGGACCAGCTCTGTAACCTGGGACAAGACTGCAGGGAAAAGAGCTGTAAGAAATCTCCTCCAGGCTGCACTATGCCTGGCCTTGTGCCTGATCCTACCCTTGCCTCCTTGACTTGCCTTCCTGGCTTCAGCATGGCCCTACCTCCTTGCTGTGGCTTTGCTCAGCCATCGTTGAGCTGCAGTGGATCCCAGCTGCCGTCACTGGGGCTTCTCTGCTCAGCTTGATGGGGTGCTGCAAGTTTGCGCCCCAACAGACACTGAGCTCATATTAAGAGAGCCTGACATGTGGCTTTTCCAAACGCTTGTTTCAAAAAATCAAACCAGCTTCTTAAGTTACAGAATAAACTACTGCATCTTCATTAAAAACCTTGCTGGAAGTTGTTATTTAGTTAAACAATAGGATCTGCCAGTTGGGTGAAGTATTATTTGCCAGGATTTCACTGAACGTGATAAGCAATAGCAGCATGATGAATAGTCTCATGCACCATCTAGACGCCATTTATTTCTGGGTATGGAAGTCCTGGTCCCATTTTAGTGAGGGTTTTGTTGGAGGGCGGTGATTTTGTTGAGCTAAGAAAGTGTTCTTATTAAATGTGCACCTGAAATAGGGCTGTTAGTAATTGCTGTACTGTGTTTGTCTTGTTCTCTCCATTATTCTTTGGACACAACAGAGAGCAAGCTGCTACTAGCACGAACGCCAAATCTTGTGGACTCAGAGGCTGGAAATTTCTCTAGGACAGAAGGGTAAGCTCTGTTTACATACTGGATAACACGCAGAAACCTGTGATTCTATCTATGAAGCTTTAACATTTTAGTTAGGCTTTGTTTATGATTTGGTTGTGTAAACGATATTGGATAATTATTTTCATACTCATCCAAGGACATATGATATGTCCTCAAGCAACTGCGTCACTCTGACTTTGTGTCTCCAGTTTCTTAATGAAGCCCAAGTTCACTAGAAAAAATGAGGAAGAGTCCTGTCCTAGGTCGGACTCACAAGCCATATCCCACAAAGAAACAACTTTACTAAGGGAGTGATTCTGTCTGGATTATTTTTTTTTCCCAGAACAAATCAAATTTTGCCCTTGTTACTGTCATTGTCAGGACTCTGCCAGTGCTTTTTTTCAGCTGGCACTTAAAGGGTGAGAAAAATATGGTGAAATATAGTAATATGGCCCTGGTACTACCATATGACCAGAAGTGTGAGCACTCCACCAGTGCCAGTAGGATTAAAGAGTAAGGCAGAAGCAGTTGTACAGTTTGCAGATGCAGAAGCTCTGCCAAGCACACTATGTACACAAAATCAAAGAGAGTTTTAAGAGCTCTCCTGACTGCACACATGGGTTAAGGATCCACCAAACAAATGCAGGGGAGAAAGCAGACAGAACTAATGATAACAAGGCATATTAAAAAAGTTGTACGTGCATATGTATACCTCTATATCTAGATATACAGAGTTGGCAGCAGGACAGTCATAAGGCAAAACCACATTACAGAAAGTGAGCATTTTCAGCCTAGAAGAAATAAGGAGAAAACCATCTGATCAGCTAGAAAAACTGCAAAATTTCAGATGAGGTGAATGTGACAACTCCAACCCCTTCATGAATAGTGTTTTGTCTTCCTTTGTTGTCTGGCTGAGCTGGTTTTGAAAGCCCCTTCATCAGCAGTATGTAGTTTCTATCACAATAAAGGTGCAACAATCCTTAGAACACTGAGGCTCTTAACTGATGAACCTATATTGCAAGTTCCTCCAGTCATGTTTGGTTATAAACAAATTATTTTTTTTTCTAAAATATAGTGATCAAAAAGATATGCACTCTCCCACTATCTCCAAAATTAATAACTTCTTCAAAAAGTGCTTCCCTTACTATACATCATGTTCTATTGCTTGCTTTTCAGCAGCCACAGCAGATCACAAGGGTGGTATTAGAAGATGTACAGGCAAACTAACACAGAGCTCCTGCATCCTAAAGTATGCTTTAAGCATGGTTGCACCACAGCTCTGTGAATCAGCAGTCTTGCGTTCTTGGCCAGCTTCTACCATTTATATATCCTGAGTCCTAATCTATAGCTGCTTAACTTCTGTTGCATTGACTAATCCCACTGAATTCCAAGGGCCTCCAATTTAGGCGGCCTCCAATACAAGCACTGCAACTCCCAATACCTGTTGATTCAGATCACTTAACAAAGTGCCTCTTCTCCCTTTTCAGCCAAAGCAGTTAAGTGCCATCAAATACGGATCTCCTACATCCCAGTCACCAAACTGCAAGTCATGCACTGCCTTGCTAGATCTCTTTCTAGCCCTTTGTGTTTTACAGTGAACAGTCTAAATTCAGGAGGAAGGATGGAAGATGCAATGCCCTGCATTACGCCATAACCTAGTATCTACAGCAGCCTTCTGAGTCATCACTGGGTTGCATCCCATCAGGCCAAGGTGAAACTGAATTTAGATTTCCCACTCCCTAGCTGACTATGTTTATTAAGCTGTTACGGGAAGGATAAGCTCTGGTGCTTCTCTTCCCTCATCCTTTTCACAGAAGCCTGTGGTTTCCCTCTGGACTCACTAGAGGCTCCAAGCATGTGTACCAGAGCAGGCTTCTCCAGGGATTCAGGAGGAATCTGATCACATCTTTGCTGTGTTCCTGAACCATGGCAGGATTCAGCTGAGAGCCTGGCCCTACCTGCCACTGCTGCCTGTGTGGTCATCGGCACTGCAGTTTAGTGACCTGGGAAACTGCCAGGACAAATGAGTAGGCAGTAGGAATTTTTACATACCTCTAGGGTCAGACAACTGCCACAGCAGGAGATTTATATGTAGCTTTCTTGAACTCGGCCAAATGAATCCACCTAAGTCCCACGTCTGGTGCTCAAAGTAAATATTGTAGAACCTATCCATCGTGACAATGCACTTATTTAAGGACTTGGATGTCTGAGGGCAAGTCATATAACCCTATGCATTTTAACTCACCCACCCCAAGAAATATAATTATTTACCTCATGATGAGATTTTAAGGGTTAATTTACATTTGAGGAAATATCACAGACACCCACATAATTCTGAGCACTTTCCACGTAATTAAGAAAAGCAGCAATGTTCATGCTACCCTGTGAGCAAGAGCCTGCAGAACTACTGGTTACATTCAAAATACTTGTTGTACAGGTTCTGAATTGCCTTGGGATGCATGGGTTGCATTACCTGGAAAAGGGTGCAGTGGGGAAAGGCAAGGAGGTTGTTCCCACTATCATCATGTGTGTTGAGCACACCTGGCCTTTCCCTGAGACCCTCCCTAGGACTGGGAGCACGTAACATCCCGAAGACGGAAGATTGAGGGAGGCGGCTCACTGGCATTTTCAGCAGATTGAAAGGAGAAGGCTCTTGGTGATGTTGTGGATGTTCTCAATTCACCTGCAACAAAGAGGACCATAGTGAGAGTGAATTAATATTGATGATCACGTTTTAAAAAGGGCTTAGAAAGATCCTTCCCAGGCAAAAGCTCTGACCACTAGGCATTTACATAAGAAGTGGGCATCCTATCCTGTAAAAAAAGTGAGATCTACACAATTATTTATAAAAATACTCGTAACTGACTAATATCAGTAGATCCTGTATTGCACATAATTCAAGGCATCTCACTTTTAGTCCTGCCTGAGGTGTGGGATGGAGTTTCAGAGCCATCCTCGTATTTGATTTGTTATCAGCTGACTCAAAACAGCTCTCTCATCAGCCTGTAGACTTCCTGGTCTGTCTGTCAAGGCATCTGCCTTTTCCATTGAATTGCAGAGGGAGCATAAGGGCTTAATTTTGGCCTCTAGATAGTAGTTTGAAGGTTAGGAGTCAAAATGAAAATACTGCAGTGCTTAACATGCTCACACACATATTTTTTACTGGCTGCAGATCAGATCTTTGTTCTAATATGGATGACCTCATTTGTAATAACAGCTATGGTTACAAATAGAGCTCCTGAAACCCAAGAGAACTCATAATTAATATAAATTATGAACACATTCCCCCAAATTGTGGCTGCTTTTCCACCTCTGAATGGAAAAATGAACAAATGTTGTCAGAAAGAACCCTAGGGAAGCTTTACCTCCTCCTACTCTAATGATGAGTAACCTGACACACCCTTGAACATGAATCAGCTCCATTTCATAATCTTGGCAATTTGGGATTTTTCAAGAAAGAAGTCCAGAACTGATCAAAGCATGCATCTGTGTGTCCTAAGGCAAATTCCCATCTGCTGTATATCTTATACTTCACATCCTGATTCTCAATACATCAGGTCTCTCTTCCCTAGTGATTCTGTGATTTATTTGGCGTGTACATGCCTTGCCTAGTTTCCTGCACATGAACTTTTGAGCCTGATGGTAGGAATGAACATGCTACCTTTCTCCTCCCTTTCATGTCCTAGAATGCCACGTGGTAAACACTCTGCTCCTGCTATTCAGGTTGATTCCCATTATTTCCTTCCCATTAGTGTAGTGTGGGTGCATTCCTTTAATGAGTTTGAGTAATCAGAATGGCTCTAGCCTCTTGAAAAGGTGCTTTTTTCTTTCTTTCTGTGAAGCTGTAACTCCTAGGACGTGATCACCTTGCCTCTGACAGGAGTCCTGGCCCCACCCCAACTCTGCAATGCCCTACGGAGAGGCTTGTTTTCATCCTCGGACTGGGGATATGTTCTCTGAACTGGCCCATCAGCGAGGGGCTTCTGCAGCGGGGGAACTGAGAGCTGGGATCCCTGCTGCTCTCTGCATGCTTCAACAAGAAGCTTCCTGCTGCCAAGAGCTCTCAGCAGTTGTTTGCCCCTGCAGCACAGTCGGCTTGCAGACACCGATGTAACTCCCACTCTTGCACACAAAATTTGATCCAATATACAATAATTGCAGTTGATGCAAGTCAGCATGAAAGAACTTATTCCTTTCTTAATGGACAAATATCTTTAAGGGATCTGCAGAAATTACAGTGATAAGAAGTCTGCAAGTACTGTATAACCACAGAAGTTCAGATGATGTGTGGAAGAAGGAACCCTCTAATTCTGAGCCCTAGGTTGATGAAGAGCTATGCACAAGTTTTGGGGTTTTTCAATTCTACCCCTCCTCTGCCCTCTTGCTAGAAATAAAATATAGCTGTTAAATAATGCAGTGATGGTACCCAAACAGGTGCATGCACCAGGTTAGTAATTCACCTTTTCCATAGGCAAACGGTGTGGATAATAAAGGAGAGCATAGGAATGAAGGCAGTGTCAGCTATTCTAAAAACAGGCATTTCTAAAATTTAATCCCTGGTAGCCAGAATGAAGAAACACCTTCCAGAAATGAGAGATTCACGCCCACAACTAGGTATTATGAAAAAGCAGGAATCTAAACCACCTCCTCTTTTATGATTTCTTGTTTCTGAAAAAAGAGCAAACCCCACCCACTCACAAAGCAACCAATCTCTCCTCCGCCTTCCCAAATTTAACTGGTTTCAATTCAAAAGCCTGGGACGAAGAGGCAAAAAGACAAAGAGTTTGTTCTTGCTTTAGGATTTGCTAGTCTCTCTGAGACACCAGAGCGAAAAAAAATCTCCATTTTCTCACCATACAGACAGCAGATTACAAAATTAAAATTACAGGAACCTGTGAAAATGGAAGAAATGGAAGTATAATGAAACCGGTACCAAATCTGTATCTCCTTCCCAGTTGAAAAATTAAGGGGGTGGAAATTACACATTCCACTCCCTCATAGAGTTGTTCTGAGGAGTTGCCCTGAGGAGTTGCCAACTAATGATTGTAAGATACTCTCATGCCCTAACTGAGGACATGTAATAATTTAAGATAACACCAAAACCAGAACAATCTAATTTTTAACATGATAGAAACACTCCTTAAAGAATGTCACCTTCTCTGAATGATGTTTGAAATGGCATGTGACATGGTTAAACACATGGCTATAAGTTCACAGAAGAATGAAGACTCTAACAACTGCATTCCTACGATGACTTTACAGAAAAAACCCTATCACCACAGCCTGTTTTCTTACTTATTTTCATCTCTTATTCTTGTTGGTTATAACAAATCACAACACTGTACACCTTGCATCTGCATACAGTTCCCTAGTCACTAAAATTCTGTGCCATGTGGAGAAAAAAAGAAAAAACAACCCAAGCAGCTGGGCAGATTCAGCAACGATGGGCATACTCAGCCCTCATCTAAATGAGGCAGCTGTATAATAAGAAGTATGTCTTGTGACATGAGAACACGTGCTGCTGTGCCACCCTGTGCTAAAACAGGGACACGCCAAAGCCACCTGATTCCACTCCCTGGAAAATCTAGGCCTGTAACGCTGAAGCAAAAAATCCACTGCTTAAATAAAGCCTGTACTTTCTGCTTCTGTTGCTGATGGTGCTATTGCTAAGTTAATGTTATTTGGGCCTTCGTGTTTCAGTTTACCTGGTCTGCCCATGGATCAGATTTCTGAGGAACCCAGTGACCTTCCCCTATCATACCCAAATACTACAGCAATTTAATACTGTGTGAACAAGGATACCTGCCTAAAGAATTTAACAAATTTAAGTAAATAATACAGGGAAAGTGTTAGAAAAGCAAACAAAAAATAAAAAGGCACTCTTACATATGGAAATTTGAGCATTATCCTGCAGAAATAAATGCATAACCAGGCTAAATTGATATTGGGGGCTGCAGCAAGTCACTGAACTAAGGTTTTTATTGCAGTTGGTAAAGTTCTTAGCATAGCAATCAGAATATCAACAAAAAGAGACAAGAACCAGGCCTTATTCTTTCCAAACTACTGAACATTTTTTTACCCATGGAGAATAACATAGTTGTTAGACCTTACGTAAGAGAAGTGCTACACTGGTTCATTAAATAGATTTTTACTAAAGGTAGCTAAATTCTTTTAAGTTCTATTGAAAAAGCTATCACTGGACTTCATGAGTGATAACTTCATAGAATCATTAAGGTTGGAAAAGACCTCTAGGATCATCAAGTCCAACCATAAACCCAATACCACCATGCCTCCTAAACCATGTCCCAAAATGCCACGTCTACATGTTTTCTGAACACCTCCAGGGACGGTGACTCCACCACCTCTCTGGGCAGCCTGTTCCAATGCCTGACCACTCTTCCAGTAAAGAAATTTTTCCTAATATCCAATCTAAACCTCTCCTGATGCTGCTTGAGGCCATTTCCTCTCGTCCTATCGCTAGTGACTTGGGAGAAGAGACTGACACCCACCTCACTACAACCTCCTTTCAGGTAGTTGTAGAGAGTGATAAGGTCCTGCACCTGAGTCGGGGCAGCCCCCAGTATCAATACAGGCTGGGGGATGAAGGGATTGAGAGCAGCCCTGCAGAGAAGGACTTGGGGGTACTGGTGAGCNTCTGGAGACAGGCTGAGAGAGCTGGGGGTGTTCAGCCTGGAGAAGAGAAAGCTGCGGGGAAACCCTATTGCAGCCTTCCAGTACTTAAAGGGGGACTATAGGAAAGATGGGGGCAACCTCTTTAGCAAGGCCTGTTGTGACAGGACAAGGGGTAATGGTTTTAAACTAAAGGAGGGTAGATTTAGACTGGATATAAGGAAGAAATTTTTTACAATGAGGGTGGTGAGACACTGGCACAGGTTGCCCAGAGAGGTGGTAGATGCCCCATCCCTAGAAACATTCAAGGTCAGGTTGGACGGGGCTCTGAGCAACCTGCTCTAGTTGGGGATGTCCCTGCTCACTGCAGGGGGTGGGACTGGATGACCCCTGAAGGTCCCTTCCAATCTAAACCATTCTATGATTCTCCCATGTATTTTTCGAGACTAAATAGTATGATAAATACACTCTTGCCTTCTCAAATCAGGGTACTCCACTCACCAATTTATTTAAAAAATAATAAATCTGGTACGATTAACACATTAACTTATATCAAAATTATCTAAAATGAAGCCTTCCTCTTACTCTAGGCACTTTAACATCATTAATAATATAACAAAACCCTAGCAGCATTAGAGTCATTATTTCAATGGGAAACTAGCTGTTCAGACCTCTACAGACACTCCTTTCCATCCTTCATCATCCTGGGAGATAATTTTAATTCTCTTCACAAAATGCTATCTAACAGATGTCTTTTGTACAAAAAGATGACCAGATTCAAGCTATTTCAGATGATGACAGAAAACAAGTCCCACAATCCTGGAGAATGTCCTGCCTCCTGCTCCTTCAGCTATATTAGGAGAGAAAAACAACTGGCTGCTGATGACTCAGATAAACTGGTCTCCAATTGTTTAAAGCTTTACAAGGCAGAATCAGTACCGTAAATACACTCAGTAACCACTGGTCATCCAAATGGATGCCAAGCAAGATGTTCTGCTTCAAAAAGGAACTCCTGGTTCTGCTCCTATCACTTGGGCAGGGTGGTCGCAGCAGCAGCTGTAAGCATGATGTATTCTGCATCTCATTTGCCATCGATTTCCACAGCTGTCTTGTCAAATACAGCCTGTGGGAACGTGGCTGCAAGTACACTCATTTGCCAGGCATCCCTGAAAACACGTGTTACGGGTGTTGTGCTCAGAGGGCACTTGTGTGGTAAGCTGAAATGCAGTCAGAACAGCTTTGGGGCCATCTATTGCAGGTAGTACAAACACACACATTTTCTGGAAAAGTTCAGTTATAGGGTGCACTCCCCACTCCTCTTGGAGTGCCCACTGCAGTCGTTACCTACTTGAAATGCACAAAGGTAATTTAAAAGCTACTTCAGTATTAATGCCATGCAATTTTCACTCTAAGAGTTCAAAGCCTAAGTAAACAAGTTTCAACCACACACACAAATACTTTCTGCTTTTTTAAGTTACCAAGCACATACCATAAAGACAAGTCTCGCTTCATCCTTTGTAATCACTGTGATTTTTTCCCCCTGTACAGTTATTCAGATCTCATTCCAGAATTCATCATCAAGTTAATTAACAGATTTCAGTTTGTTCTGTGTTTAAGGGGAGATTGTTTGTGGCTTGACTCTGGGAAAATGCACAAAAGAAGGCGGCAGCTTGTTTTTCAGCTCCTGTCTTTGCATTTTCTGCTCAAGAGCCAGGGAAGCAGGTAAATTAGGCAGCACATGCATCTTGCAGGATTAGCATCACACGTTTCTCAGAAGGCTGAGAAATGACAGCACACCTTCCATTCTTGAGATAGAAAAATTGATCATGTACCATTTCAGAGGTGGGTTTTTTTGATGTTTCTCTGCCAAGCTGCTGATCTGAAATCTTATTTATATTTCATTCATCCTTCTTTCAGTATTAGCTCCTCCATTGGTAATAAAATTGTTTATATTATGATAATGCCTCAGGTGAGGTTAAGACTGTACCATGCAAACATATGCAACATACAAATATATATAATCTACAATATAGGGAATCTATCAGGATTCATTTGGTGCATTGTTACCTAAGCACTCTGGATAATAATCCTACAAGAAATATTTCACAACGTGAACATCAATTATGTAAAACTGCCTGAAGGCCAAGAGAATCAGAATGCACCAAATGAATTTTCTTCTAAGGAAGTATTCTGTCAGAAATTTAAATGAAAATGCAGAGAAATTTTTCCAAGTAATCCCAAGAGTGTGAATTTAGGAAGCAAAAGGCCAAAACCTTTAGACATTGTCTTAGTAAGTATATTCTGCAGCCAAAAGCTTGAATTAAGCTTTTGAATTAAGCTTCTGAATTAGATAAGCTTTTTTATGGTGCATAAGTATTTCAAGGCAAAAAAAAATTATTCTAATACTCATGGTTATTAACGAAATGTCTGTTTCTGGCATTTAAATTTTAAACCCTCATGGTCCCATTACATTAACCTGACACTATGTGTATCATGGACCATCAGATTTCAACCTGTATTCATCCAATGAAATAAAGCCTAACTTCTGCTCGGCTAAAGAATAATTTTCAGAAATACATCTAATCTTCAACAGAAGACATAAAACAATGGAAAATCCTCAGCTTCTCTTGGGAATGTGTTCTGGTAGTTAACCATGTAAAAATGTGTGTCATATTTCCTATTTGAATTTGTCCGGCTTTTGCCTCTGGCCATTACTTCTTATTATGCCTTTCTGCAATAGATTAAAGAGCCCTTTAATATTCTGTATTTTCCCCCAGGAATGTTCCTATACACTACAATCAGCTCACCTCTCAGTCCTCTTTTAGATAACTTTTAACAGCATGAGCTTTTAAAACCTCCCAGTGTAATGCAGGTTGTCCAACAATCAGAACCTTTTGCTTCACTCTTTTGCTCTCTCTTATTTTCCAACGTGCTTCTTAAAATCTGAAAGCCAGAACTGTATGCACTGACCTGTGGATGGCACTGTTGAGGCCAGACAAGAGAAGTAAAATAAACATTTTTAAAATTTCTCTGTTTATACATTGATTAATCCTTTTCTGCCATAGCAGCATTCAGAAGAGCCCTTACTGCTTACATATTCTGACCTTTAAATCCATCTCAAAGGCATTACCTTCCCAGACCATAGTCTTCTATTCTCCAGTTACAGCCTCCACACTTGGTTCTTAAGATAGACAACTTTATAGTTGGCTGGGTTAAAATTCAGCAAGTTTGAATGGGCTGCTTCTGCCAGCCATTCTGATCAGTGCCCTGGCCTCATCATTATTTACGACTCCATTAATCCTGGAGCTGAATTTTTGCAGCAGCAGGTTTAGATCTGCTTCTAGATCATTGCTAAAGATGTAGTACAACATAGAACCTACTACTGGAACCTCTTTAGACACCACCTCTTTCACCTGTCTCCTACAGAATTCCTGTAGGAATTTGGCAGCAAATTCCATTTGCACGGTTTATTGGCACTGTGTGCACCCAATGCTGACAGGAACGCCACGCAGCACTGAATTGAGTACCCCATCAACACAGTATTAATAGCTATTTTTACTATAACACTGTGTAGACTTGTATTATATTCCTTCATTTCAACTTTTTATTTTTTGAATTCCACATCAGATATTCTATTTTGGTTAGGATAGCTATTAAGCTAACTAGTCATTCAGGTCATATTGCTCACTCTTTTCAAGACAGCACAAAGCAGCACATTTATCGTTTGTTTAACCTCCTAATTTTAAGGCAAGATACAAATACACCGGAGTATTAGCAAGCCATAGGTCAGCATCAGCTGGATAGGCAGGCGCATCAGAGAGCACCGGTGACCAAAGCTTGCATTTCTCACAGCATTTCCAGGATGGAAACCCCAGCACCTGTGGACTTTCAATGTACCCGATGGCAAGTTTCCTGCTCCTGCTCAACATGCACACCCACCTAGGAGGAGGTGTGGAACCTCCTCCCGACTACGAGAGATGGGGTGAGGCACAACCCCCTTCCTCACGCCCAGCTGAAACCTCCCCCGCTCTGCATCCCTGCGGGTAACCCACCGCCGCGGCTGTGACCTCTCACGGTCCCTGCCTGAAATCAGCCTTCCCTCTCGTGTTTGCACCACCAGGTTTCGGCTTCTGGGGCTGACCCGGGGCGGCGGCGCTGGAGGAGGCTGAGGAGGGCGGTCGCAGGCCTCGGGGGCGCCGATGCCGGGCACGGCGGCTGAGGCGAGGGCGGCAGCAGCTCACCCTAAGGCAGAGGGAAGGGCAGCTAGCCCGCCGGGAGCGCGTCGTGCCGCCGCCGCCGCCCCCGCTCCCGGGCCGCCAGCCTCCC
>VZTV01049504.1:0-19968 GCA_013400875.1 Anhinga rufa
AGGAGATGGTAAGATTGTGTGTGAAGTTATCGCTCTCATCTTGGGTGCCTGGCAGAAGGAACTTCCTAGTGCTGACTGCTAACATCGCAGAACCACAAGTGTTTGCTACTACTATTAGTAGAAGGGGGATGTAGGGCAGAATCTACCTCCCGCCCAGCTGAGGTTTGATTTAAGAAAACTGTTGCAAAGCTCAGACTGACTTAATGAAGCGGATGGCTGTCCTTCCAGTCACCAGGGGTCTGTCCTGGTTGGGGCAAGCAACTAGGAGGAGTTGTGGTAGTTGGTTTGGTTTGGTTTTTAAAAAAACAGGGTATTTAAAACCAGGCTTTTGCACTTTGGTGGTTAACCGGCGGTCAAGGAGCTGCCTTTATATGCAATAGGGAAGATTTTCGTTACTGTCTGGGCATGTGGCACACCCTGCCCAGGCTGCTGTGCCCCACAGGTAGTGTTCCCTCTGGAGGGGGGTAATAGGAGCTGCAGGACCTGGAGCCATCTCCTCGTCCAAGTGGGTTTTTAATTGGCCTTTTGGGTGCCAGGATGCCAGTAGAGCACAAAATTTTTTGAATAACTGTCATGTCATTTGTTCAGTTTTCTCAGGGGAAAACTGCAATGTAGAGGGGTTTTCTGCTCATGAACCTGTGTGTGCTGCCTCTTTGCTAGAGCGGGCAGGGCAGGGAAGAGCACATTGCCTTTTTATTGGAAGCTTGCAAAGATTATGGAGGGTGTTTGCTGCTTTTGAGTATTCCTCTGATGTCTAGGACCGCTTTTTGAGTGGGACATCTGCATAACTGAGGTTTTTTCTTTTACGTTATCCTAGGTTTCCTTTGTTTTTTTTTTCTCCCTCACCCACTATCACTACCATCCCGTCCGTTTTATGTACAAGTGAAGATCAAATACACAGTTTGATCCCTGTATTGGCATAGCCGCAAGAGAAATGCACGTGCTGATGTTCTACAGTGAGATTTAAAATCTTTTTATTGAGACATCTGGGTGGAGGGAGCAAACCTCAGAAATGAAAATTGTTTTTCTATTTTATGACCAGTCAAAATATTTTGGAATTAAAAGCAAAATTGAAGTGAGTAAATTGATTTATTTTTATTTTTAACCAGTTGTACTGAGAGCTTATTTTATGTAATTACTGGGGCGTGACTTTAAATTCTGGGGAGGACTTTGTGGCTTGTTAGCATCAAGTTCAGCTTCTGATGTTGCAATGAAGAAGGAAGTGAGTGTGTGTGTATGCTTGCGGAGGGGGAGAACACAGCACTTCTGCCTAGCCACATAAGGTGGGAATTGCAGCTGGCCGGTTATTTTTAGCTTCTAACTATCTCATTGTGCATGTGAATCTTTTTCTTTTTTTCTTTTTGATCAGAATGCTTGGTAAATGAAGCTGTCAGTTTTATTGTTTTGAAGATTATTTTTTTTTCATACCAAACTGTACTAAACATAGATGACTTCTCCGCCCCAATTTTCTTCATTAAACCTTTAAGTCTTTTTAAACCTCCAAAGCTGCAGGACTGGGTGTGATGCATTTCGCAAGTATCTCTATCTGCTGTTGATTTTTGCAGTTGTGCATCTATAGCTAAGAATATAAGCATGGCAGGGATTGCAGTGAAAGGTGAGAACTTACATATCAGCCTCTGTAGCTGGAGAAACACAGAAGCTTCATTAAAAGAAAAAAGTAAAAATAAAGGATTTGGTTGTTCCCTCCTTGCAAAAACATGTAACAATGTGATCATAAGGACTTTTTCATGGGTAGGAGGGAGAGGCAAAAGATACCATCAGTTTCCATCAGTGTTTTTTCCAGCCACTTGCTGTAGTAGTGATTCAGTTTTGTTCGGTTGTTCATCCTGGCCTGAAAAGAGACATATAGAATGTTTCCATTTTAAGCACTTCACCATAATGGATGAATAAACTTACCCTTCCTATGTTGATTTTTGCCATGGTGGGTGAGCTTTCCTTCCTGGGATCAGTCTGTTTTGCTGCACTGGCCTGAAATATCCACCCTCTGAAAGCTCTTGGTGTGCTATCAGAACACCGATGGAAGAAAATGTTCTAACCGTTTTGCTTCAGGGTTGCTGGTCTTAAAAATAACAAGTTTTCTAAACGCATGCAGCAATGCTTTCCTGGCTCCCTGCCTCTTCCCCTCCATATTAGATGCCATTAAAGGCTACCAAAACTCAGCAATTTCCAAGTCAAGTGCATAGCCATGTGCATTTGTTGCAGCATTGGTAGTGTTTATTCCAGGCTTTCTTAAAGAAAATTAAGGAAGTTTTTCATAGATGGAAGCCCTCTGCCTGCCACGGTAAGTACCACCCAAGCGGCAGTAGTGCATGCGTGCTTTTTCTGCACTGGGCAGTATCCTTCAACCTCTGGTAACAAGAGAGAGCCTGGGGATGCCGAGTTGTCTCCCGGTCTTTGGTTAGGCTGCCAGCTGCACAAATTGTGTTGCTGCCCTTTGCCAGGAATAGCTGTAAAACCATCGGCTCATTTCAGAAAGGCTGGTAAACAGCATTTGGAGGTTAAGTACCGTCCATATCTGCTGACCTGTCACAACAGCTCTTAAAACCAGCGATGATCAGAAGAGATGAAAAGCTTTCCGTGCGCAGGGGAAGGTACCCTGCTATAATTTTGGGAAGGAAAGAACAGCGGTAGATATGGCTCATGGTAACCCTTAATAAACAGCGTGGTGCTGACATGACAGTGAAATGCTGCCATATTGGGGTATCAGGGCATATGGCTTCTGTCCTCATTTACTGTTAAACAGTGTATTTTGAAATTATTTTTTTACTTCTTTAAACTGTCTCATACTGACTCAGTTTGGCCATGAAAGTCTGAAGACTTCTAATCTGGAGCAAGGTTTCCTCTGTCAATGGAGCAGGTGTATCCTAGAAATTGGTTTTTCCTCTGTCACCGAAACATCGCTTTTCATGTTGATCTTGAAGGATCTGCTGCTCTCACTGTCTTTTGCTTTCCCCAAAGACCAAGCAGTTCATTCACAGAGCTCACGTTAGGCTCTGTCTGCCTTTGCAAATACCTTTGCAGTGGCTCCTTCACACTTTCTGCTTAAGAAGCTGCATTGAAATCTACAATGTCTGATATTAAATAAGAAAGACCTGATGGCGCAGGCTTTCAATTGCTGGTTGCATAAACCAACTCTGGAAGGAAATATAGGGCTAAGAGGCATTTCCAGGCCAATAGAGGCAGAAGTATGTGTAACAGTAGCTAAATTCCTTGTAGCTTTTCCAGAATCTTTATATAGTAGTCTGGGCATATTCTACTGTTTTCAGAAGCAGCTTTAAAATTTTATCCTCCCTCCTAAATTACATGCCAAATGATGCATTTACTGAATTGAATCAAGAAACCTCTGGTGGTTCAAATGGAAATCTTGAACCCATATGTGAGGCTGCCAAATTAATCTGCTGAACTGTGTAACTTAGAGCAGGTAGTTAAGAAGCTCTGCTGTCTGGGTTAGGACAGACTTAAACGCAGAGCCTAAACCCCCAAAACTTCCAAGGACAAATGCATACCAGAAAGCAAACAAAAATTTGCTGTAGAATATGTCTGAATAACTTCTGAGCATTGGAATATTTGCTGGCCTGTAACTAATTTTAATTATGATATTTTTTAGTTGTCCAAAATGTGCTTCAGATGAATTCTATGCATTTCTCTTTTTGAGCTGGTCATCTTGTTCCTCCTCCTTAAAGTGCTTGTGCTCTATCTGTCCCTGTTTTGGAAGACAGTACGGCCTTTTGAAGGACACTTTGGTTTCTGTGTAGCCTTTAAAAGCTACCAGGTTTATTTAGCATTGTCTTGGGTTACCATTTGAGATTTACAGGGCATTTCGTGTTTGTTTTGACTGTTAATTTATCTCACTTTCTCAGTAAGTCCAGTCTCTTCTGGCGATGGCTGATAGGATGGGAGGATTAAGATGCTCTTGGAGCCTGTGTTTGGAGTGCTGCACCTCAGGGTGCGCACGTGAATTCTTTTTCCCTTAGTCTTTATGTTGAATGTATGATTGAAAGGGCTGTAAAATTAACGTGATGATAGAAATGAGATAAATGGTTAAATGTCTTAATCATCCAGATGTGAAATGGCCTTGCTGCTTGTACTTCCCTTAGTGCTTCTAGGGTATTGGCCCATCTTTGGTGACAAAATATTCTAATAGTTCTGTTCTTGCAGAGTGGTGGGGCTTCCCCTGCTCAGCTTGTATATTAATTTTTAAGCTTGATACTGACATTTCAGTTACAGGTTTGGAAACTATTTTACACTCCACGGATGTGTCACTGGTCGTATTTACGGTATAGTGGTTGGATAATAAATATACACATGGCAAGCTGTGGGATGATTACCTGCTGTGTTATTCTTAACATGCCATGGAAATGGTTCTGTCTTCCTGAGTAACACTCATATAGCAATAATGTGCATGAAATGTTTTTTAAAACACTATTTTAAAATGCCAATGTTCGTATTCAGCTGTTGACCAGAGATACGAATGATGCAGTGCTGAGACTTGGTGGTCTTTAAATTGAAGAATTTATGCAGATGTACTTCAGGGGTTTTTCTAGGAAGCATTTTGAAGCTGTACATGTTCTGCATGTGTATGGTAGGGTAGCTGAATCGTACTCTGTTTAAATCTGCTCATTGATCCAGTACCAGCACAGGTAAGATCTTTGGATCCTCCCTTCATCCAGACTAGGTGAATGTAGAGCTGCAGCATAAGATTCCTGATGCCTGTTAGTGTAATTCAGCCTAGACTTACGGGTGTGCAATGCCGTATTGAAAACAGCGTAATGCTGAGCTCTTTCTGCATCCTGTAAGGGCGCCTCGGGGATGCTGTGCTTTGTGAGCACTGTCGGCCAAAAATTAAACTGGGGCAACCAGGTCACTGCATGAATCCTGCAGATGTTCTCCATGTGGAACTTCTGGCGATGAACGGCATCATGTGCCCAGCAGTCCTTACTGTTTGGAGATCCTGCCGATCGGTTCTGGAAAATCAATTCGTGTGGTTCCTGGGAGTGAGGGGAGCAGCGGTGGTGTACTTTTCTCCATCAAACAGTTAAGCTACTTAGAAGCCATGGTTTTACTCTTTGTAGAGAGGGAAATAAGGCAGAGTGTTGCAAGCACACTTTATATAATATGCATAATTGTGCTTACATGATACACGCTTCTTGTACTAACACAAACTCTTCTGTGTACAGGTGACACTCTAGTAGAAAGGTGAAGCACAAGAAACGTGCGATGGCCATTTTGCTGAGCAGGTTTCCTGGAGCAGGTTTCCTGGAACAGCTACCTGTGAGCTTTTCTTCAGACTCCCAGAGATCTGTTTGACAAATCTGGTTTTGCTTGTTTCTGGTGTTTTGGTTTTTTTTTTCTTTTTTGTTTGTTTTTCAGTAGTGCTTCCTGTAGCATAACTTAAACTACGTTAGGGCAGATGTTTGCCATTGTATGCATAAGCCTCCCCATCTAATGCACTTTCCTGTTGCTTCAGGGAATTTGGATTTGCATTTGGTTTTTTGTTATTTTTTAAAGCAAGAAGGACCTGGGTTTTGAATGGATTTACATATGTAGAAGTTCTGGTTGTAATAGTCAGATTTTGTATCTTCATCTCATCTATGGCGCGCCGATTGCAGCTAGAAACAAGATATTGGATATATTAATAGAGTTGACATCTTTGATTCTGCTTTGGGATTGAATGGAAGCTGCTTTGCGATTAAAGGGCACATGGCATCTGATAAGAGAAGACGTGCTGATATTTTCCACTTAAATATGAGGCAAAACCCCTTTGCTGTGTGGGTGCCAGAGCAGCGGCCCAGGCTGCCCAGAGAGGCTGTGGAGTCTCCTTCCCTGGAGCCATTCCCACCCCGCCTGGACGCGGTCCTGTGCCCCTGCTCTGGGTGTGCTGCTCATGCAGGGGGCTGGACGAGGGGAGCTCCAGAGGTCCCTTCCAACCCTTCCATTCTAGCATTCTGTGATATAATTCATAATCTCCTTTGGAACTAAAACAGCTATAGATTGCTGCAGTGCAGGCCTGTGTCTTAGTTTGTTGCTACCAACTGTAGTGATCTGGTACTTTGGCACAAACCCTTAATTTACTGTAAATATTTGCAAAGAATTCCAGCTACTTTATGTCAGGTGATATCTGAAAATCCCCTGAACAGATCTTTTAAAGATGGAGCGAAAGTTTCCAGTTGCTTTCTCCTTGCAATGCTGCTGTGGTAATTAAGCACTTGTCAACAGCCAAGTGCTAAGTATCAATACTTAACTTTGTCCTTTTTGACATACTACTGCTAATTTATTACAATAGCATTAAAGACTATTCAAATGTACTGCCACATTTAGCTAAGCTATGTAGAAATATATCTTAAAGTTCATGCTCAGAGGAATTCATATTCAGTATAAATATTGCAGGCAATTGTGGAGGGAGTTCCCATTTTACAGAAAGTGTCCTGTTTTAAAAGAGAGCTAGTGCCTGGTCTGTGGTTGTACAGGGAGCCTGTATGAGTCTGGGAATTAATTCTCAGTGAGACCAAACTCCCTCTTATGGGCTGTTATTGGGATAGCAAATAGGTTTTTGTATTCAAATACTAGGGCTTGTAACTCTTTCTGCAGTCGCTTCCATGGTGAAAAAGAGTGACTCTCATTCTGTCAGTGGTCTTCTGTGGGCAGCTGTCCTTCCACATAGTTCAACCTAATGGGATAGGGTGTTGCTGGTTTGTGGTGGATTTGCTTTAAGTTTGCTCCACTGAGAGATGAGGATGTAACTTTCAGATATTGAAAAGAGAGGTGGAATTTCTCTCCTGTCCTACTGGATTTTTATCAAGAGTCCTGGTAATTCAAGAAGGCCACCTTGTACTCTCTGAAGGTGAGACTGCTACTATTCAGTAATTCTAGGAGCCTGAGGGCTTATCTGGGAGTTAGTTTGCTACTCGCACACAAATGTTTGAGCTCTCGTTATCAGATTAGAAGTCAAAACCAAAAACGTATCATAGCTTAAAGTACACAACCAATGCTCCAAGACTGTATGACTCTTCATAGAAATCCTGGATCCTCCCAGTTTCCTTGCAGCTGTATTGACCATGGAGTAAAAATGTTGAAATTGGTTGAAACAATATAAAATAACTTCACAGAAGTTTGGCTTAGATCATGAGTTTGTGCCTAGCAAAAGGCTTGTCTCCTCAGTACCTACTAAAGTAAAAACTAATTCTACGTTGTCAGTGAAGTTGCATTCCTTCATTAGAAGCTCCGACTGACCAACCTCAAACCTAGACCTCGGGTAAATTTAGGTTTTGCACATCACAGTCCCTCTCTTACAGAAGGTAGCAGCAGGCTGGAAAGTAAGAGAGGCGAACATAACCAGGATGCTTTTAAATTCAGGACAGCTTGGGGTTTACTCCTGAGACCAGTCTAGAGGCTGCTGCAGCTGCTGCAGATATATCCTCTGAGAGGTTTTCGTGGGACTGTCAAGCACCTCATCAGAGGAAGAACAGAATGAACCGGCTCTGCAGTGTGAAGGATCTCGCTGTCAGCAGAGTAAACGCAAAGTGTCTCTGTGATAGGGGACATCTGGGGACAGGGTGAAGGAGCATGCCTGTTGAAAATGAAGCCTTTCTGGTGTAGTATTTTGGAGTGGAGAGAAATCAGAAGGTGAGAGGGAGTTTGATCCATTGTAGTTTTAGATAAGACAGAAGCTGGGGGCAGGGAGCTGAGATAATATAAAGTTTGGGGAGGGACAGATGTGATAGGAGATTATACAGTTAATGATGCAGCACTTGAAAATGTAGGGGAGTGCTATAGGGTCTTGAAGTTCTGTTGTGCGTTTGCTTTCCTCCTTCAAAATAACCTCAAATTCATTCAATTTATTTGAATTAGCTTCTCTTTCTTCCAGTCTTTTCTGTCCTTTAATGTGTCTTGACAAAATTTATGTTGCATTCAAATTAAACTGGGGAATGTTTTCCCAAAGTAATTTTTCTAATTATAATCTCTTACTTGAAATCTGCAGTCAGTACATTAAATATAATGCGCATTTATTGATAGGAGTTATTTCTTCTCATTTGTGTGGGCGCGTACATAGTCAGATCACTGCTTCAATCATTGGCTGTCTAACTGGTTCCTAGAAAATATAGGGGAATTTCCTACCATGACTCATCTTAGAAGTGGCAGATGCTGCATGCTCTCAAACTGTTTATGGTAGTTTCTGGAGTCTCAATAAATACATTTGAGTGTCGAGGACTCAAAAATATATTGGATGACCTTAATGGTTACACATGTTTCTCCCTTTTTAATGAGGACACTTAAGTGAAATCTTTATAAGGGATGCTTTCTTCCCTTTCTGTTCCTTAGCACTACTGTGAAAATGTGTGTCCACTTTGAAACTCCATTTTCACCCTGCCGTCACCAGGGAATGGCTCTGCTTTTAGTACTTAATAGGTCTGAGAGACCTTCCCCATCTTTTTTTGTGTGTGTGCGTGCGTGTTTTGGGGTTTTTTGGTTGATTGGTTGGTTTTGTTTTTTTACAGTCTTTAACCCAGGGTTTAAAGTGACTTTGGAGCCATCTGCCACTCACAAGCAATTCAAGCACAAGTCCCTTATCAGAAGCAGATCATGTCACTGGCAATGGGTCTGTGCTGCTGTGGAGTTTCTGGGTAGCTGCAAATCTCAGATACAGCAGAAGTGAGTCTGCAAGTGCTGGGCAATTGCCAGCAGGCTCACAGCTTAAGTGCCTCTGAAGAGTATGTTACGGTGTGGTCACGTTAGGGTGTGCAGCAGCACAAGGAGGATGGGGTTAAAGATGTGATGGAACTGTGCCCAGCTGGGATGTCCACCTGTAACTGGCATTTCTCTGCAAACTGGGAATTGAAGAGATAAGGAGCTGCTTGGGCTGGAGATGATGGGGATGCCTGCCCTGGAACACGGGTCCCCCTCTTCCGCCATCTGAAGAGACGGAGGGAGAGAGGGGTGTGGAGGAGGAGAGGACAGAGATGGTTTGAAGGGATATCAAGGGAGTGGCTTTCCTGCAAGCTGAATGTGCAAGATGCAGAGCTCTAGCTTGCAGAGTCTTTTAAGAATCGGTTATTGTTTCAGCATTGTCCAAATAAAACCAACCTACTGCTTCAGAAGCTGATGTGCCTGTTTCTTCCAGTGTGGGAATCTGAATTCCCTTGCAGGGAGACATCTTGCCTGGAGGTGCACGAGGTGCTCCAGAGAAGCCCAGAGTGTCAGTGGAGTTCTGTCATGTCCAGACCCACTTTCAAATCCAAGAGAGCCATAAAGTTTGCCCTGTTCTGTGGTTAGTGAGGGTTGGCTCAGTGAGGGTAAAATATAAAGCTTTGGGAAGCAGCTGAACGGGAGGTAGCTGGGCTGTTAGGGTGCAGGGCTCCAGCTCCTTTGTGTGGTAGAAGCTGTGGTCATCTCATGCTTGGGGAATATTCCCTGAATTTGCTGCCTTGGTTGTCCAGGACGTGTGGTATTTGTCTTCCTGCCGTGTCCTGTGAATATATTTTAATGTGGGGCTTGTCAGGTTAGGTTACCCATCCTTGTGTTGGTAGCTAATATTGGTGGGCTTTCTCAATTACTGATACTAGGTGCAATGTTGTTAGGAGGGCAGCTCTTTTGTTGAAAAACACTAAATGAGCAGCATGTTCGTTATCTTCCTGGGCGCACAGTGAAATATCTAAAGGATGGAATGACACTGTTACTTGAGGTTTTCATGGGAAAAGGGCAAGTCCTTTAAGTGCTGTTCCTATTACCAATCATGCTGACTGGTGCCGCCTCTCGATTGCAGAAATGGGCTTTCCCTGTAGTTATAGTAGAGTGAGCAAGCACCAGTTCTCGGTGGAAAACTGCGATGTTGCATTTGTAACAAGAAGCCAGTTTTGCAAAGCTAGACACCGTCGGTGGTTCCTGGCCCATTACTGCTGTGGTAAGTGGAGCAGGGAGGGGTGCTTTGTCCCTGCTGTGCCATGGAAAAGGGGAAGCCTGGAGCTGAACCTCGCTGCTGCATTGCACTTCCTCAGCAGAGCAAGATGAGGAGAAGGCAGTTCCTCTGTTCGGCTTCATGTATGTTTAATAGAGAGTTTAAGCACAGTATAGGTTTCCTCTGTAAGCTCTTCATACTCTCTGCGAAAGTTTATTTCTGACCAAGGAAAGTTGTATTTTGTCAATGGTGTCTGCATGCAGCAAAATTTCAAATGGTTTGAAGCTTCTGTGTTCAAGTCTGCAAGATAACTTCTGGGGTTATTTATTTCAGTGGGATTTTTTTTTTCCAAGTAGCAGGATACTGCAATTTGGCTACGTTAGAAATGTTCAGCTCTGACGTATGTTGTTTGTACACAAATATTTGGTGTTTTTCTCCTTTAGTTACACTTCTGAAAGTGTCAATTTTTTCAGTATTATGAATATTATGAAGAAAAAGTCACAAAACTATATGGTTATTTGATACAAAAGGGCTGATCAGAAGAGTTCAGTGTAGCTTCCCCTGGAGGGTTCATTTCCTTGGAGGCAACTGCTTTAAAATGGTAAGATACGTGTGCAGAATTCCCGGTAGCTCTGGCAGTCCTTATAAGGCCTTCGTTCTTGTCATATTAGATTTTGTTATACGTTTATGCTATATATAGGCTAGTTAAGAAGACCTAGAATAGAGTTTTTTCCCAGTCTTCCTGCCTAGAATGTCCCCCTCTAATGGGAGGAGTGACTAGATGCTCCTGTACTGCAGTGACCCTGGCACAGCTGACTTCCCGAAGTCCCCTGAGCTCCTTTAGGGATTTGGGCTGATGTGACCATACAGTAAAATATTGAACTATCATGAATTTGCCGGTTAATGCTAGAATTTTTTATTCTTTTAATTAGCGGTGAAATGCCCTAGTCTGCAAGAAAACTTACTTGATTCATAGAGTGTCTCGGAAAGCAATGCTTAATATTAACCAGAACAAAATAATGGGTCTTCCAAGCTAACCTGCAATTAAGAAGCTGTCCCCGATTAAAAATATTCATCACTTAGGCACTGTAGTTGTAGAAAATATAGAATTATCTTTTAGTCTTTCGGTCAGCTTTTAATTTCTTGCTAAATATATAAATAAAAAGAATTTCAGTATAATCTTCTGGCTAAAGTACAGGATTGGATTCTTTCGTAGTTTTGCTACCAGTATCCCCTTAGGTTCATTATGCTTTAGATGCTGAATCCATAAAAAAGGGCTGTTAATATGTACATGAGGCACCAAGAGCTAAAATAGTGCTGGAGACTTTAAAAAAAATGGTAATTCCTTGATTTATTCATAAAGCAGGGAGGATAACTCCTGAAAATTTGATCAGGTGCCAGTTCCTTTGGTAGCCACTCAATTCAGAAACCTTTTTATAGCTGTGCTAACATCTCTGAAGACTGTTAGGCTTAATTAATGTTTAAGACTCTTGAACAGAACATGTCATGAAAAGGGAAGCTTTTCTAAGGGAGCGTAGGGAGGCAGGCAGGAATTTTGCTTCAAGGAATGGGAAGGCAAAGGACATACCAGCATTTGAGTTGAGTAAGTCTGTGTCTATTCTCTCACTTAAAAATATCCTGTTTGTATTTAGAGAATCACTGTTATTTGGTGTGTTGAATTGATGGGCGTGTGTATAGAATCCTTAACAGGGACTTTCTTTTAAATATCTAAAGACAATTCTAGTATAAAAAAAAAAAATAGAATGCCTTGTTAAAAGCATGTACCCCTCACAAAAAAAATTGCTTTTCTGTGTGTAAGTATGGCTGAGCCTGATAAAGCGGTCATGAAAATGTCCACAGACTGCAAAACATTTAAATTTCTCCCACCTGCAAAACAAAATAATATTTGTATTCTCTCAGGAGTCAAGTGGGGGGGGGGGCTTTATTTGGGAAACTGAGCGTCTTTTTTGTGTGCATAAGCCTGTTATGGATCCTAAATTGAGTATTTTCTCATGAACGCTGACGTTTTCCTGCACAAATGCCTTCAGTGGAATGCAGAACATCATCAAGTAGGAGAAAACCTGCATCCTGTGGGCATGTTCAGTGCTGCTGCAGTAAGGTTGCGTGATATTCTTTATCAGTAGAAGATTGTTTTCATATATTGAAAACTTGCTTAACAAATGTATCAGAAAAACCTCAGACTTGTTTCCCTGCTCTTCCTCCTCAATACATATTTCCCCAAAGTCTTAAATTATTAATGGTGCAATATTAAGTGGTAAAGAAACTGTAATCACAAGATAGGAATGGTTGCATAGATGTTTGTATAAATTTACCTGGGCAAAAAGATGGGATTATTTCTGAAGAATTTGCCTTAATATCGTGAGGAGTGTGTATCTATGGTTGTCTTAGGTCCCTGTATCTCACACAGGTACATTCTTGGAGGAAATTAAATGGAGAGTCTATACCCAAACAGGTGAAGGTCTGGCATGGTGAACAGAGAGGAGAATGAAGTGTGGGAAAACAGGCATTTTACCGAGCGCTCGCAATGGGAGAAGGACTTGGTCTGTCTTAATAGAAAGCAGAACTGGAATAGACTGACATAGATAACTGACTTTTTCTGATTTAAGTACAACAAAATTGCCTGCAGGGGAAAGTACCCTTGGCAAAGGTGTTACTGGTGATGAAAGCTTTACTGTAGCAGTTGAGCTTAGTTGTCTTTAGATAAAAACCTCATGTATTATTTAATCTCCATTCAGGCTTTTTCCCCCCCCTGGTTAAAAAGGTAACAAGTAGAGCATCAAGATCATATCAGTGAATGAACTTTAGATGTTTTATTCAGCAGAAAGACCATTTTGGTTTCTCTTAGAAAAGTTTAATGGCTTAATTGCATGAGATTTAAGATTACTTCATGGTACTGAAATTCTACTACAGTTTTCGAAGACTGCTTTGTTTACTGTTGCTGCCAAGGCAAGGTTTGCAGAAAAATGTAGTGGAGGATTTTTTTAACAGAAGATGGGGAGTTTCTGTCAAAAATCAAGCTCGGCAGTGTAGCATTACCATTAAGGATGCCCAGCCGTATCTGGTGGTCTGGATCTCTTTTCTTCTCCCCCCCTGCAAAGGTAGCTTTGCTACAGCGGAGGACATAAAGAAGCAGTTGTATAACTAACGCCTTGTTCCCACAGTAATGTGAACTTTTAGCTATTTTATCTCAATATCTGTCCAAATAAACAAAGCTTTAAGTGGTCAAGTGATGCCTAAACATCTGTCTCTTGAAACCACTAGGCCATACACTCAAGCAGCTGTGTTTTAATCCAGAAGGAGGGTAGAGCTAGATCTGTTTAGTTTGTATGCATGCAGAAACCCTTGCAGTGTGCTCTTAGTTGAGCGAAGCTAGTGCCAGAGTGGAGAAACGGGGTGCTGCAGCGCGGACCCGTCCCCGCTGGGTGTAGCGGCTCCAACACGCCTCCGCCGCTCGCCGCCCATGCTGCGCTGCGGCTCCTCTCTGCTCTGCTCCAAACCAGGCATCAGTGGGAAGAAAGTCATTTAAGCTCAGATTAGAAAATCATGGAGCACTGGGATGCTACATGGCAATATTTCTATTGTTTTAGCTTTGGCGATGGTCAAATATAACTGTTTGCCAGTGGGGACCAGTGAATACGGACCAGTCCTGAGCTGCAGCCTTGTAGGTGATGGGATTCATGGAGTGCTGGCTGGTGTGTTACGCTTTTGCTCGATATTTTGATTAGTGTATTATCCATAGTAACCAAACTTCAAATATTAACTCTTATTCCCAGAACATCCTTGGAATAAGTTTGACAGCTCCAAGGAGCTTTTGAAAGTATAACTGGAATTTGTCTGTTAGACGAAAACAAATCTGCAGAAGGAAAAAGTGACCTTTCCTTTCCTTGCTTATGTAAAAGCTGTTGCCCCAGGAATTTGCCACAGAAATAATGAATAAAAAGGCTCTTGATCTATTTCCTATCTTCAGCTATTATTGACTCTCAACATTGTTGGAATACACTGAAGTAACATATCAACTAGAACTACAATATTTGGCAAGGATAATATCAGGAACAATAAATGTTAAAAGTTTTCATTACTGGTCAGGTTAACAAGAAGTTTGGAGTCGGATGGTGCAAGCAGATGTATTTTTTCTAGGAAAGAAAGGAATTAACTGAGGAGATGAGATGAGGAATAAATGTGCTGGACTGCAGTGGGAGTCTGACAGGGATTTATTGTCAAACTCTGGATCAAGAAAAGAGAACTCCTCAAGTACATCTATAGGGGAATGGCTGTAGCGTGTGGGTGCTAGGAGCAGGGGGACTGGGGTGTGTGCGATGAACTTGTATCTCATTGTGAAGGATGCTGAACTCGATCTTCTCAGAGATGGGAACAAAGGCCTATTGAGCGGGCAAAAGTAACTAACCTACCTACAAAGGAGGTGCTTCTGAGTTCTTGCTTTGACACCAGTCTCGGGTAGTAACCGCTTGTCTTTGGACTGAGGTGGAAGTATTCTCTGTTTTCCACTGCAGTTATCTGAGCTTCTGGTTCTGAGCCTTGCATTCAGTATTACAAATCAGTGAATTCATTACTTGAGAAGGTTTTGTTTCTATATGCCATATAGAAACACATAATATTTTTATGTCCATCTAGCTGAATTAGCCATTGTATTTTTAAGCTGAAACTTGTTACCTTTTGGCAACCTTCCTTGCTCTACCCCTTTTCAGAGGGGAGAAGAAAGGACAGCCTTGGCGCGTGCTCTTTTTCGCGTTTTGTTTGTGCATCATTACCCCTTCTATTTATCCCCTGTGGAAGCTGGCTTTGTTTTCAGTTTACCTTCATGTTGATGTCTTCCCCTACATCTAATGCTTTTATTTCTTCTGCTTTATTTCTGCTGCCTTTTTCAACTACCTGATGTGGGATATTGTATTTGGGTAATACGATATCTTTGATCCTTAATTTCTGTTGTGACATTAGCACTTTTGTCATGGCTTTCTGTCATTGTATTCATGCATCCCCACATTCCATTTGCCTTTTTGACTGCCTCTGCACCGAGCAGATGTTTTCAGAGAGCTGTCTCCAGCAACCCCCAGGTCTTTTTCCTGTGTGGTAACAATTAATTTAAAATTCAGGAGTGTGTGTGAGTAGCTGAAACTATTACTTCTGCTGCATGCTACCCTACTTTTTCATCAGCCACTATTCTGTTTCCGACTTCTCTCAGGTCTGAGCCACTCAACATGGACATAGTTGTGTTTGGTTTTAACATAATGATCTTGTTGCCTCTGCTATGAATGACTGTTGTCTACAAGATAAGTGACTGAAACCTATTTGGTGTTGTTAAATTTAATATATACAAATCTATGTCATTACTCTGGATGCCTATGCCTTCTCAAAAATAGCAAACAACTAAATGGCTTTCTTGGTGATGATTCAAAAAAGTAGATGATCATTGGAGCCAAAATAAAACTCAGTGATATCTTACAGCAGTGTCTAAACAGTCTCTTCTTCCCAGGCAGGATTTGCCAATAAGCCTGGATCTTGTTGCTTCTTAGCTCTTGAACACATGTTCCAACATCAGCTGCCGGTTCCTTGGCTCCTGCTCATACAGAAATATAGATACTTCTAAATTGTTCTTTAGAGCATGCTGGTCTTTTATTTCCTTCGATATCCTTTTTTTTATATTTTCTTGTTGTAGTGATGTCTCTGATCTGAATTTCTCTTGTCTGTTCCCTCCTGCCCTCAAATGCCACTGTAAATGCCTGCCACCCACAGAAGACACCTTTATCAAGCACCCCTTTGTCCTTGTAGCCACCCTCCCAAATTCTGTCACCTTTTATTTTTGTGCAGATAGTAAACTGGTGTGATCTAAGTACTTTGCATAGAAGCTGGACCATCGGTTAGTAAGTTTGACCCTCCCCTCATAATAACTTTCTTTCATTGACTGGGTAAAGCTTCAGATGTTTTCATCAGGTAGCCCAGCAACTAGAGAATTTAATTTAAGCTTTGATAATAATTTCTGTTACCGATATCCGCAGTGTCTTTTGCAACATCGATTTTTCATTATTGGAAATTACAGCAAACACAAATGCACTCCCTGTTTTTGCCAAAAGCTTTTCTATTTGGTTGGAAGAGGACTGCTTCTCAACTTACTTATTATGTTCATAGCACAGCATATTGCGCTACTAAAGTAACTCATAAAATACTCTGTTGCCATGGTGATCTATCTTCCCCGTTGCCTAAAAGGACCCACTGGGTCCTGGGAGACCCAGTCTACTTTCTTTGCCTGTGAGAAGATAAGTCCCATCCCTTATTTTACCCTTATTTCTATCTTGTTTTCTTGAGGACACCAAGTAGGTTTTGCTTACTGATAATTTTTTTCCTCTCTGGGTTTAACATTCTGAAATATTAAATCTTAGTGCTTTAAAACTCATCTAAGGATATGCCTGTGCTTAAGGATGCAGTACTGAAACTTGCATTTTGAATTTCAAGTGGAAAAATGAAATTTAAGCATAGATTATTTAAAATGAGAATTAATGTCAGTTAAAAGTGTATATTGACTCTTCGTGACTGCAATGCTAATTAAAAAAAAAAAAAGAGAGTCTGCTGAGGGGACAGGTACTTGCCAGTTTGCATATCCTAACCCAGGTGGCGCTTTCTCTTCCCCTGCCTCTGCTGATCTCCCTTCGGCTGGAACCAAAACTGTGTGTGTCTGAAGAAGGCTCTGAGCTGACCTGCAGAGAGCTGGCTGTTCACGAGCTGAGTTAATCTTAAACATCTGATTCCAGGGCCCGCTGAAGCAGACTTTTTTTTCCCCTCCAGTTCTAATTTAAAACTTTTATTTTCTAGTTAAAGCTGCTAAAAATCTGCAATAAAGCAACATTAAGGGCCTGTTCTGACCTGATAAATCCCAACAAAATAAGACTTAAGGCTGAAATCACAGACTTGGGCTTTTCCATTATCCAGTTATTGAAAGAGCATTTGAGTGCTGCATATTCTTATATAAAAGGAATGATGGCACGGTATGGTGAGATGTAATTTCAGTCTTAACTCAGAATTTTTTGTCTGCTAAAGCAAAATAGTTGTTTCAGTTCAGCAGTCTTTTTATTTTCTTCCCAGTTTTACTCTGGAACTTAACTTATAGTTGATATGCTTGACAATATATTGAGGGTTTTCTTTTTTTTTTTTCCCTCCCCCCCCTCCCCCCGTGTGTGATCTCCATTACTCCATTACGCTCTCCTACCTGGTAAGGAGCCATCGGTCATTCCTGGTTATACCCCTGGCTGAAAACCGGTGCCATTCACTGTGGGTCTTCCTTCTGTCTCAACAGCCCGCTCTGCGACTTGGAGAGAACAGAATTTCCAACTTCAAGTGCTGTCTTTGAGACAATTGCTGTATCCCCGTGTCTCACACATTAGCGTATTAGCCACACATTTATTAGCTTACTTGTCAAGTACAGTGGATTAGCAAAAGGTGGTAACAGGGTATTAAGAGGAGGAACGTATCGTTGTTTCCTGAAGCGGTGACTGCAGCACTCCGCTGGTGAGCTGCCAGGGTCTTCAACAACCACCCAGGAACCTCCTCGTGGAGGGGAAGTAAACGTGTGTAGGCTTCGCAGTGAGGTACTGAATTCATTAATATTTTGATAAATGTCTGGCCCCAAATGACCGCTTTTCTTGAAAGCCTTGGTGACTGAAACTCGAGTGGACATGTTCCGATAGCCTTGTTTAAGGGTTTTGGCAGTGCTGGCATAAGCAGTTCCTGCCCCTGGCTGTTCATTTCTGTTTGCCTGGCTAGATGTGGAGTGAAGCTGGGGAACAAATCTGGTCAGAAGATGCACTGGTTTTGCTGGGTTGTTAGTGGTCTGGGTCAGCTTCTTGGTCGAAGGAGTATGGGGTTGTACAAGTGACTCTGCTAGCACGAGGGAGAGGGAGGCTGCTGCTGAAAGCAATTAATGAAATGCAGATGGACATTTTCTCTCTTGAAGTCCTAGGTGGTTTTCATGCCTTGCTAAATCAGGATGGAATTATCCAAAGCAGCATAGGCAAGGATGGATGTGTAACGCAGTTAGGTTACAAGTTAAGTTTTACCTGAATTAGTCCAAACTGCTTAAGCTGCTGCAGAGCTGTACTCTAGAATCCCAAAGCTGAGTTTGGGGAATGTGAATGCAGGAAGGCTCCTGGGGCTGTACTCCAATCCTGCTGCAGAACACTGGAGCAATCTGATGCAGTGGTGCCTGCCGGGCTCTGCAAGAGGTCTGAAGCAGTTTCAGGAAAGGGGGGTAGTCGCAAACATGCATTAGTGATGCAAGATGCCTTGCATCTGGATTAATACGCATGTTAGTTAGCACGCTCATTGCACAATGAAATGGCAGTGAAAACAGCTTCTGTAGGGTCTTAAAGTCCTAAAAAAGAGTTGAAGGAAATAAGGACAGCCCCCTGCACCTATGACAGTATGTGTTCTTTCACCATTAACCCAGTTGGTATTACATTTTATTCCTGCCCCTTCTTGAAATAACCTGTGTACAATGCTTGATTTTGAAGGAGTAGCAAGATACTCTAGCTGAATCATGCTGTCCGTGGTGACTTAAGTTTGTTGGTTTTTTTAATTTTAACAAGTAAATTTGTGCATGTGTGTTTTAAAATGGAACCTATTTTTTCCTATTAAGCTACATTCAGAAAAGAGCTGATAGAGGTGCCAGGAGAGATGCAAACATGAATTTATGACCCTAATAATAGAAATGCTTCTTGAGCATATTAGTCGTATTTGTGGACTAGCCCTCTATAAAACATAATTGCCGAAACCAAGCTGTGAGATAACGGCAGTATTTGTGCTTTTCCTTAAATGAACTTGTGAGAAGATGGAGGAAACTTGTGTCTGTATGTTTGTTCCTAAAATAGAAAAGGCTATGAAAAAATCCCTGGAGATCTGGAACAGTCACGGAACAAATTTACCAAAGAAAAAAATGGACGAGCAGTAACAGAGAGAGATAGTCAGCGGGTTTTGCTGGTAGGGCCACAGTTCAGGTCCCACGCCCACCGGTACAGCGAGTGGATGGAGGCGTGGAGCAGGAAGCAGTGTAAATGCCTCTTAAAATGATTTTACTTTTTAGTTTGTATGACCAAGCATTATTACTTATGTCGCTTAGTGATTAGCTCATAATGCTATGAGATGGCAGAGGACTTCGGCAAGCAGGGAGGCTATTTTTTTCACACACGGTCCTTTCCCAAGAGCTTAGTGCTGCGCTGGTCTGTGCGAACCCTATTAAAGAGCGGCTTGTGAAGCGGAAAGTGCTTGCAGGGGGAAGGAGTCACTTCAGCAGCATTTGTCTGACTCAGAGGGACCTCGGTTTTGAGGAAATAGCTCCTGCTTGTAGTGTGGAGGTCCTGCAGAAATGAATACCTTGGAAAGGTTACATATTTATGCAACAATATTATTCCAACATTGTATATATTCCAACAACCCAACAATAAACATTATATATTTATAAATTTCATATACCCATTTGCTTTTATTCAAATCTTTAAGAGAACTTGAGTGATTTGTTTTATGAATGTTCAGTCAGCCAGAAAACCAGCTTCTTATGTGTGTGATAGGTAAATCAGCCAAAAAAAACCCTGAACCCAGCAGCAGATGATTATTTGGCAAGATTGCTGCCCCAGCTCTTTCTAATCTGGAAACCTGGGTTTTATTTGTAGTTGCTGTATTCTTTGGGTGACCTTGAACAGGTTTTGTTTCTTGTTTTATCAGCTTCTGTAAAGTGTGGCCAGTGCTGGCCCTGAAATCTCTGAGGGACAAAGTACATGGACGCTCTCAGAGGGTTCCAGGTAACAACAGAAAAAAAAAACCCCTTGCTGTCTGGTCCTCCCTGATGTGTCCTCCTGTCCCGCAGAGCTTTATCCTGCCTTATGCACCACGTAACCGCTAGCTTCACCGAGGCTGCCCAGGAATTAAATGCCTGTGGTTGTAAAGCAGACTGTTGGACCATTTTATTAGTGTATTGTGTCAAGCTGGACGCTCTCATGGTGCCTGGTGTTGTTTATGGATGGTTTACTGTC
>VZTV01049508.1:184-17114 GCA_013400875.1 Anhinga rufa
AAGAAGTGCTCACAGGGACACCTTAGATCCCAGCAGGCTCACTGTCTCCACCAGCTCTTCTAGGCTGGTATCATCCACAAAGGAAGCGCAGTGCTGGGACACCAAAACCACCACTGCTCCTGCTTTTCTTACATGATTCAGTGACTTGAGAGTCCAGAAGAATCCAGAAAGCAAGAGCTAGCTGGGTTCCTACAGGACCATTTGCTCATTTGGGTTTTCTGTAACAGGGGTAGGGAAGTGATGAATTTAAGCTTAACAGAAATAACACTCCAATATTTTAAAATAGAATTATTACCCAATAATTCTGCAGAAGAAAAAATATATTACACAGCCAGTTTCCACCAAAATGCAATTAATTTATTTCCTCCTGAAAGTCCCTCCTGCAAAGCAGATATCATAGACCAGTGCTATCCACAGGGCTGTACAGGGACACGGCAGATATTTAGTGGAGCCCTCCAGCCCCCCATGAGAGCAACCAGCACTAGCCAGCACCACTGCATTTTCCTGAAGAGGATTCACAGCCTGCCTTGTCCTCGTCCCTGTCATGTAGGCACTGCACCCCGAGCTCCCCAGCACACATTGCTGTGATGCAAATAAAATCAAAAATTTTTTTTAATTATACTCATTTCTCATTGATGGGACTATTCAATCCTATATCTTGTTTTTCCCAGTACTTTGCCTCAGGCTGTGCAAATAATTGCAAGTTTCGTTAAGCCTGAGCGAAGTCCAGATTTGGATAGCAGCACCCTTACCAAGCACTAGAACTAATGGCTTTGCAATTTGATAATGTGAACCAGAGTAAGGAGGAAATTATTTTGGCAGAAGAGAGCAGAACTGGAACTGAAAGGTCAATCTATTTAAGGAGTGGTACCACAACTTTACAGAACATACAGCTAAACCGCCTGCAGGAAATATGATCTTCTTCTGGGTGATCTGTTCAACAAGAGACATTGCAACAGTCAGACAAATCAATGCATACACAAGCCTAATAAATATATCTACGTCCTAATAAAAACTTTCCAATCCCAATAAAGAATAAATCATTCTGTTAACAATAACCAGAACCAATACTGACCTACAAAAGCTAGAACCGGGACTGACTGCACCCAACGATTTAAAGTTATATTCCCATTAGGAGCTACCTTAAAATTATAACTGACTTCTTGTATACAGCAGAGACACCTGGGATTAACTCAACAGCATAAGGCAAGGGCTCTGCAAGCATGAGCTTCACTGAAGGCTGTTGGAGGAAGATGGACTCGCTGACTAAATCAATGCCCTTAAGCAACTTGCTGCAAAAAATTCATATTCCTGCCTAGTTTAATCAGTACGGTTCCCTCCTGCTCTTTTGAGAGAGGATTCAAGAAAGGGCAGCAGGTACAGCAGAGCATTTTGCAAGAGAAGATGAGATGAGAGGGGCTGGAACTGTAGAGCAGGTCCCCTTTCATGCTCAGGTAGTTTGTCTGGGATGTTTGAACTACAAGCTACATCAGTCATCTTCCCCCCCAAAGCTGTGTCTTGCCCAATGTGAAAGACATTTATGATGGAGATTTGTCTCCTTTTGGTTTTAATTATTCATATGCAAATCCATTTTTGAAGGGTGGGAAGACCACAATGGAAATGACATGTCAGATACATAAATGGGTAAGGAAGACAAGCAAACCAAAGAGGGCTCCTCCAACCAAAAATATCTGCAAACAAATAACTTCAGTTTGCTTTTCACAATTTAAGATAGATTATTTATAGTTGAGACCTGAAGAGTCGCGTATGAAGAGAAATTAGAGACTTAAATGATAACACATTAGAGATGTTCGTACATCTAGGCTGATCCCTAAAAAAAGATGCAGGCGGGGGACATGTTCATCTCCAATGTATTTTTACCTAGATAAGCTGGAAGAAGCAGATTTTGGCTGCAGCTCTCCAGCTGATCAGAGCTGCATGCAATGCTTGGCACTGGAAAGCTTCAGTTCAGCCCCATTTTATACAGCTTATGGCTCCAACGAACAAATCAGTTCGTGCTGCTTAAAAGAAAAATAATCCTCCCTGACTTTTTAAGAGGAAAAAAATAAAAAAGAACACCCAGCAACATTTAGCTTTCTTAAAACTACTGGGAAGGACCCTTTCCCTGCAACAGTCCCACAGAGGTGTTCAAAACACAGACCTCCCGTTTTCCCTCCCTGGAAATGACAGCCGCAATTAGGACTTGGCTGCACAAACTCGATGAAGTGAAACAAAAACATTTCACAGCCCACAGCATTCCTGGCTCCCCATCAAAACGCTGGCAGCTGGGAGAGGGAAAAATCAAACCCTCCAGTCCCAGGCTGAGCCTCTGTCCCTTCATCTCCCTTCTTCCAGCTTTTACACTTCAAGCTATCAGATAAGTACAAATTGCCTTTAACAGGCATTACTATTCAACATCTCAGGTGCTAACAGCTGTATCATCCACAGGCCCTGTCAGTGTGTCCTAATTTGAGTGGACACAGCTTCAGCAAGTGGCCTTGATCAGAGGGGTCCCCCATCAGTCTCCCAGCTAAAAACCACACTTCAGCTGGCCCCGTTCATTAGGCTGTTCATTACTCCTTGGCAAGAGTACAACCCCAAGCAGAAGAGATTAATGGCTTAAACGCAGGGCCCCATTTTACATTAAGGCAGGCTATTACCAACATCTACCAAGCACTGAGGCTTAAGAGCAGAGAGTTTAGCACCGACCACGCAAAAGCTGGCACCCATCGGCAGCAACCTCCACATCCACCAGCCCCACTGACAGCCACGAGCTCGTGCTTCACCACAGAATCATAGAATGTCCCAAGTCGGAAGGGACCCACAAGGATCATCAAGTCCAACGCTTGCAGCTGTGACTCCTGTATCAGGAGTCCAACTCCCAACAAGCATGCAGCTCATCAGCACAGACGAGCAGAACAGCAATTAGCAGTCACTGCTCATCACAGGGCAAGATGCATTTCCAGACTGGGGCTTGGTGTGGTTTTCTTGGGGGGTTTCCTCCCTCTTTGCATTCTGTAACACTCACCCCAGACAATGTTTCCTTCATCCATAAAGGTTTATCTGACTCTGCCCTGCCCCAATATAGACACTCCACAAAAAATCCAAACAACAAAAACCAAACCCCAACAAAAACTCGCAAAGACAATAGTGCAGTCACATAACTGAGTTATGGAAAGCCTGCCACAGACAGAAGCCAATTACTGTTATTACTAACTTTCTCTCCACTGCCTGGAAAACCTCTTCATCTCCAAGAGTCACCTTTTTGGGACAACAACCCACTAATTCACCTACCATTCTTGCACAAACCCCATGTTGCTGTTTCACCAGGGCCAATGGCCAGGCCCAGTCCCCACTCTCTGCTGAGCTCTGACCCTCAGTGAACCTTCCATTCCAGATTTCCATTTCAGTAAGACATTTGCCCATCAGCAGGGAACAGCCATCTCAGGGAGGTTTCTTGAGTACTCAAACCCCTCTTTTTTTACAGACAAACCAGATGGGTTACCAGTGGTGGTTTGCAGGGCCAGTGAAACCACTTGTGCAGAAAGGTGGGGGAATACACTTGGGCTCTGCAGCTATTCCAGAGTAAAAGCAATACTTTGCACAAGTAAAGGGCTAAAAAAAAAAAAAAAAACAGCCAGGAAAGCGAAGACCGCTCAGAAACATCCTGTGGTTTAACATCTTGAAATCAGGCTGCTTCACCCTTCTAGTAAGGGTTTCTCATTAAGGTGCACATGTATTAGACATTCCCCCCATTCACCAATTACAGCATGGTCTGCAGCAAGCAGACATCCAGCTCTAAAGGGGATGAGTTGAAAAAGACTTCAAAATAACACACTTGTACCCCTGGTCAGACCAAAAGTCACCCTGGGGCAGCGCACCACCTCCTGCAACAAAGAGGGCACGGAGAGCCTTGCTATCATAGAATGGTTTAGGTTGGAAGGGGCCTTTAAAGGCCATCCAGTCCAACCCCCCTGCAGTGAGCAGGGACAGCCCCAACTAGAGCAGGTTGCTCAGAGCCCCGTCCAACCTGACCTTGAATGTGTCTAGGAATGGGGCATCGACCACCTCTCTGGGCAACCTGGGCCAGTGTCTCACCACCCTCACAGTAAAAAATTTCTTCCTATATCCAGTCTAAATCTACCCTCCTTTAGTTTAAAACCATTACCCCTTGTCCTGTCACAACAGGCCTTGCTAAAGAGATTGTCCCCATCTTCCCTATAGTCCCCCTTTAAGCACTGGAAGGCCGCAATAAGGCCTCCCCGCAGCCTTCTCTTCTCCAGGCTGAACACCCCCAGCTCTCTCAGCCTGTCTCCACAGCAGAGGTGCTCCAGCCCCTGATCACCTCCATGGCTTCCTCTGGCCCCGCTCCAGCAGGTCCATGTCCTGTCTGTGCTGGGGGCTCCAGAGCTGGACGCGGCGCTGCAGGGGGGTCTCACCAGAGCGGGGCAGAGGGGCAGAATCCCCTCCCTCGCCCTGCTGCCCACGCTGCTGGGGATGCAGCCCAGGGCACGGCTGGCTTTCTGGGCTGCCAGCGCACATTGCTGGCTCATGCCCAGCTTTTCGCTCACCAGTACCCCCAAGTCCTTCTCCACAGGGCTGCTCTCCATCCCCCAGCCTGTATGGATACTGGGGGTTGCCCCGACCCAGGGGCAGGACCTTGCACTTGGCCTTGTTGAACCTCATGAGGTTCTCACAGGCCCACCTCTCCAGCCTGTGCAGGTCTCTCTGGATGACATCCTGCCCCTCAGGTGTGTCAGCTGCACCGCTCAGCTTGGCGTCATCTGCAAACTTGCTGGGGGTGCATCGATCCCACTATGTTGTTGATGAAGTCATTAAACAGTACCGGCCCTAGCATGGACCCCTGAGGAACACCACTTATCACCGGTCTCCATCTGGACATCGAGCCATTGCTATAGCCTCACACCTCCAACATCAAAAATATAAAGGATTTCTCAAGACAGCACGCAGCCTACTTCAGCAGCTATCCACAGACCAGACCTTATGAGCTCCTCACACACATGCACATACATAAATATACACACACCTCTGCTTTCCTGCCTGTTTGCAATGAGTTTCACTCCAGTACATCTTAATCACTCCCCTGTATCTTAAAGACACCTGTACATAACACTCATTGCCAGCCTGAAAGGCAATCACACCTAACATCAGGGTGAGCACACGCTTACAAATTGCCCCTTTACTGCCCCTTCCCGAGAACCAGCAAATGCCACAAGACTCACCTCAGCCACGGAGAGCACAGAGCCACATCCCACCAGCCTGGAGCTCCATCCACGCTGCTGAAAAACCCCACAAGGGCTCCATGGATCACCACGAGACCTCCCAGGAGGCTGGCAGGCCCACGCTCTGCCAGAAGAGCAGGCGCAGCCCCACAGCCGCACCTGGGATGCGGGAGGCGTATCAGGAGCAGCAACTGTGCGGCTACCAGCAGCAGCAGGTGACAGCACTGCTTCCTAACGGCTGCGTGGGCAGGGGCAGAGCATGCACCAAGCAGCGCTCCCCTCTGCAAGAAGGGGGGGAGCAGCCCTACTGCCTTTTCTGATCCCTTCCCTAAGATACTCAGAGGAGGGAGAGATGCTCCTCGGGAAGAGAAGCAGCAGCTAGTTTGGGGGTCATTCTGGCGGGGCAGGGGAGACATGAGAAAGGGATTAGAGAAGAATCTGGCAATACAGCCTCAGGGTTATGATTTTCAGCCTGCAGACAGTGCCTCTCAAGATGCAGGTGAGGTGGGGAGGTCCTCACCCCAGTCCCTCCAGGGTCACAACCCCGGAGCAGCACAGCTCCACCGCTTCCCAGGCTGGTGGTCAGCATTGCTCTTCCTCTCACCATGAAAGAGGATTGTTAAGAGAAGAATCGTTGCTTATTTTGTCACTTTTTAAACATGCATTTGGATTTCTTTAAATTGCATTAAGAGCTTCAATGTAAATAAGTTTTAAAGTCTACCAAGTACTTTTTATTACTTTGCCCTGAGAAGGATGCTGCACAGCGTTTAGAGGCCCAGGGCTTCCCGCTGGGGCTGACAGCACGTCAGCCACCAGGACAGCAGCCAAAAAAGAAAACCCTCCTACATGTGAAGATGCTACAAAATGGGATTTTCGATCTTAAATGACACAGCTTCGATACGTGTGTTTCCTCTCCCTTGAATGAGCACAGTTTTATACCCAGGAAAAAAGCCAACATTTGGTGGCAAAGGCCAAACTCCTTGGGGTAGCAGTGCCAGGTTTGACACTGCAGCTTCATTACGGTGGCTCTGCATGGGATTTCTGCCAGCAGCACTGAGCTCGCTGTGTAAAGTGGCTGAAATTCAGGTAGTAACGGCATATAGACTCATGGTGGTGGTTCCACAGCAGGTAAAGCTTCCAAAATTAGGTGTCAAATACATTTTAAAGCAGAACAGTTCAACAAACTGTTGCGTACAAACAAGACATAATTACAGCTTAAACCAAACCAGGATGGAGCCACCCAATTTCACCTGTTTCCTGCAGTGAAATCCCCCGGGGACGAGCTCTCGGTGCAGAGCCATCGGTCAGGGCCAATCTGGATCAGAAAGGAGCTAAAACCTGCAATAAGCAAAGCCCAGAACAAATCCCAGTGAAAGAGGATGGGCATTTATTCACCGAGGAGAAGGAACGTGTGTGTAACTCCCTGCTACTCTGTTTTCATTGCATTTTGCTTTGTCACTTAACAAACATTAAAGAGTACATACACATATATATGGGATTATATATGGTGTGGGATATATATATGTATAAAAATCCTTCTTCCTTATAAACACCACGATGGGGCTGAAGAGGAGGGGGGCTGTGCCTAGGGTGGGGGAGGTTGGAAATGTCCGCTGACCTGATGAGGTGGGAGGGATGAAGAAGGGGTGCTTCCAACTTCAGATTCCCTTGTTAAGTCAAAAAAAGTGAGGTTTGGGGGTTTTTTCTTGCTAAATCCCAAGTCCCTACTTTAACAAATCACAGCCTCCCCTTCTCTGCCTTTTTTTTTTTTGTTGTTGTTTGTGTGTGCGTAAAAGCGGAGAAGCCTGGCTTTTATCAAAGGCCTGAATGTGTCTTTGTGTCGCTATAACCAAGGGGAACCAAACCAGGGGGGTGATTGTGCTGCTGCTCCTCCAGATACTCCAGACCTCATGTGTCTGATCATCTCCAGCACAGCCATCTGCCCCCGGCACTGGGGCACGACCGAGCACCCAGGGATGCTGCGAGGCACTGATGCACTCTGACCTTACGTCTGTGTGAAGCAATAGTTTAAAGACTGTGGATCTTTTCACTATGAAAATGAAATGGAGTTCCTTAAAGTCTGTCTTAATTCACACTAAAGCAACCCTTCCAGAGCTAAAATCCAGTGCTTTCATCCTTAAAGTCAAAGTAGTCTGCATGAAGTCCCAAGTCAGAGTTGAACACCCCTTCTTGGGGAATTTAACCATATCTCTGGAATTAAAATAAGACTTTTATACAGTTCTGATCTACAAAATGGATAGATAAAAAAAAAGAAAATAAAAAAAAAAAGAAAATGCTGCAGAAAAGCACGTGCAACTGCTGACCGGGGTCAGGGCATCTCTGCCTTCACACCACACTCCAGTGCGGTATCAACATGAGCCCAGGACGAGGGCAGGGGCAGACCCACATGCAGCAGTCACCCCAATAATGGCCATGACTCCTCATTCAAGCCCTCCAGGACCGAGGTGGAAAAGCTGTGGTTTAGGATGCAAAGTTTAGGACAAAAATTTAAAGCAGCAAACGAACACCAAAAAGTCCCTGCATTCGTGTCACAGAGGAGCATCATTGCCCACACCAACAGCACACAAGCCACTACCAACAGCATGTTTCCCATCTAATCCCGCTCCAATAAATAACCAGCTATTTTCAGACAAGCTAACAGCAGCTGCCAGTAGCCAAAAAGCCAGGCTTTCTCTTAAGAAATGGGAGATACATTCCTTACAGTTGCCTATCAGGACCCATGTTTGCAATCAGCCATGCCCTCAAGTCCCCCTGGGACGGCGTGTTAGTCTCTTGACAGTGTCTCCACGCAGCACGATTGAACATATTTAAATGTTTGCGCAATAGGGACCCAGAAGCTTGGTAGTAGTTACTGCCAAAGCTTCCCAAAATATGAAACAGAGCATATCAATACCAACTGTTCTCATCTTCCAGACAGATCTGCTGGGGAAAAAAAAAAGAAAAAGAAAAATCTGTTCAACATCTCATCCAAGCTCTTCAATCTCTCTTAACAGTGAAGCAGCACAAACCTGCTCAATCCTCCTGCATCAAGCGTGCCATGTGCTGGAGTAGCACGAACGGGGACTGCTCAGAGACAGCACAAAACGGGGAGAAAACCCAGACAAGCTCGAGCCAGAAGGAAAGATTTCCAGATGTAGTGTACTGATAGACCTCATGTCTACTAGTATTTTTTTTTCGAAGTCTGACCACAAGCTTACAGATGGATGGGAACTACATCAAACCTATTTAATTTTTCTTTGTAAATACTTCCCTCTCCATGTCATACTTACTGGGAAGCCACCCAAGAGCCTGGGGCATGAGGGGTAAAATTTTTATGTAGTGCACAGAGCTTGAGTTTAAGAGGTCCACCCAGGGGCTGTTGGCCTCCACGTGCTGCTTGTACAGCCAACAGCCACAATCATGCTACGAAGAGCCAGAAGCAAAGGGAGAAACATGGGATTTCTTGCAAGTGCGTAGGAAACATCACATGTGGGCTGGAGCCAAGTCTACCACTGGAGTTGTCTTGGCATAAATGGTGCCAGTCAACTTGCACCAAAGGGGACCTTCTGATGAACAAGTCCCGTGCCATCGGGGGTCAGTGGCTCTTGCCATGGGGTCACTCAGGGGTGTTAAAAAGTAATTCGTGTTGTACAGCCATCCCCAGGCAAAGACTGGCTTCTCTTGGCCTTCAAGTCTTGTCATGATTGCAATCATTTTGAAAAAATAAACCATAAAGGGCAGCCGCCGTTCAGCAGAAGCCAAGTTCTCTTAATGTCTTCAAGAAATAATTATGTAAGTAGACCAAATTTAAAAGTGTGCCAGAAACATGAACAACAGCTTCAAATGCAACCAATGCAGCCCCAAATCCCTACCCCAACCAAGATTCAGTATGGTCGACAAGCTGAATGTGAGGTCTTTCATGACTACATTCCCAACTCCAATTTGTAGAAGAAGGAGGACTTCTGGCACCAAATGAGCATTTAACTCAGTGAGATGTTCTCTGAAGCCCCCTCCATGAGCCCCCTGGCTCACTCGATTCATCCTGCGTGTGCAGTTATTCTCCTCCTTGACGCACTAGGTCACATTAAAAAAAAGCAAACAAGCACGTACTGGGTGGGCAGGGGACATTCAGGACCTGCCATCCCCTGCACTTCCAGCAGCTCTTTGCCTCGCTAATACAAAAGGCTGTGAGCTCGATCCATCTGCCGCAGGCATGAAACCCAAGAAGCACATTGTATTTGCACAGGCTGCCTAATACGAGTGTCCAGGAGTATCTTGGCACCAGCGTATCTTCTGCCACGTGATAAAACAAAGACTGATGGTGACAAGCAAAGAGCAGGTGGAGGTTTAATTAGGTCACCAAACCATGTGATTGCAACCTGCAAGGCTGCATTAACGCAAATGCTTGTGCTGGGGGTGGAAAGCCATCGCCTGCGGAGATGATCGCCTTCCCCCAGGGCTGGATGCTGCGTACAAGTGGTGGGATTACCACGGGGTCATAGCTGGGAAATGACGAGAATTGTTGCCTCTTGGGTCCGATTTAGAAAAGCAGAAAGAAATCCAGTCTTTTTATTGTCTAGTTTATCATGGGAGGACAGGTGCAATTAAAAAAAGATCGGCAACTGAATCTGTCTCCTCGTGCTACTTCTCCTTGCAGTGTGTCACCACGAGGACCTGTCACTCAGAGGCTGGTGTACCTTGTGCACGTGCGTGGCAAGGTCGGTTCAATGGTCGGTTCCCGCACACCCAGCACCAACCCCAGTCAGGTACAGCCACTGCGTCTCTGCCCCCCCAGCCAGCACCCCGGGGCCAAGGGACCCCAAGGACACTGCTGCAGCAATGCTGTCTCCAGACTCCTCACTGATGGACAAACCTGAAGCCAAATCTTCCACACTGGCTGCTTTTAAAACAGCTTTTCAGTGATTTCCTACAGCCAGACAGGCTTCATGAAAAACAAAGGTACAGGAGTACTTGGTCACACAGCTGCAGAACTGCCACCCCTTAACACATCTGGGGACAAACTTGCTGGTGTCACACCACCTTCCCATGGAGCAAGGCCTGGGTGTTCTGCGTATCAGCCATGATAAGTTAAATAATTTCACTGCTGATCTAGATAGGCAGTTGCTGCAATAAAGGTAAACCCTGGTCCACACTCAGGATTAAGGCTGGGATGCATCAAGCTCAGCAGCTACTAAAGACTCTGACAAAAGTAGGATTTTCATGTAAAATTTCCACTCACTCGGGTTATTGCAGCTTCAGCTAAAAAACCCTTCAGCAAAAGAAAACCCTGCCTCCTTCCTCCCCACTGCTGCCTTACCTGAACAGCTCACTCAAGCCAACTTCCCAAGAAGTTCCTTTATATAAATGTTTAATGATCTAAACACATTTTTTCCCAAACCCTTTGGAGGTGTGACCCACTCTCGTTCTTTGCCTTCACTGACTCCAAGCAGTTCCTAAAAGTTATTCACCATATTTACAGGTTTCCCCCTTTAACCTCTTTGTGTCTTCCCAGTGAACTGTGACACATATTTTCAGGAAACAGACAAAAGTTTCCTGTTCTTGCTCTGCTTTTATCTCTGAAGTAACACCTGGAGCCTTAAGTATGATCCCAGCTGGTATGATTTGATGCTTGGCTTGTGTTTTGGGTTGGTAGTGGAGGGGCAAGAGAGAAGCACAGCGATCCACGCTTGTGGCTGGTATTTGGATTCACCCCCTGGTCCTCGCAGGCCAGGCAAGCCACACTTCTCAGTGAGCAACTGTCGCAACATAATTACTTGGTTAAAATCCTATTAGGGCTCTCAGCTGCAGCCAACTATGGGTCTCACTCTCCAAGTCACCCTCCTCCCTCCCATGAAAATATGATGGTCAAAGGATGAGCAAATTTGGCAAAGTGAAGGCATGCTATTCAGGTGCTGGAGTTCAGAGGAATACTTTTCTTTAAGGAAACTCTATTTAACAAGAGCTGAAAGGGACTCTCCTGCCCGGAAATCTGGAAAATAACCCAAAAGCTACTGATAGATTTGCCCCTTGGGGATAAATTCCAGCCTTTATTGGAGTGACATGAGCGATGGAGATATATTTGGATTCCTTAAAGTGCACTGCACCTACTGCCGCTGCAACCCTACAAAGTACAACAAATGACCGTGTCTTAGAGCAACAAAACCGGAGCAAACAAGCAGCACCAGGGTAAGAGCAACGTTCCTGGTCTTTGAATGGTGAAACAGGAGATAACACCAGGTTTATGGATAGTCCAGGACTTCTCAAGTGGGAAGCCAAGGGCAGAGGTTGGTGGGGCAGATGGGGCTGTTTGTCCAGCCTTTGCCTGGGCTGGCGCTCCCTGAGAAGAGGCCAGAGGGATGGTTATTTAACAGTATCTGTTGAGGAATGAAGCAACACGCACCCAGCGCAGCAAGCATAGAGGCTTAATAGTCATACAGCTCCCCTGCTCCAGTTTGATTTTGACTGCTGTTACCTACACGCTCCCAGCACAGGTGATTGTGCTTACTATGCAGCATGAATTTGTGCAAGGCAAGTCACGAACCATCAGCCTGGAGCTTCTTGGTGGCAGAGAAATAAGGCAGCTCTTGCTTCAGGAATACATCAGCGGTAGCTGATTTCCCAAAAATAATTTCTGTACTAAAACCTCTTCTATCAACACTGCATGAATGATAAGATCAACCTAAAGCATGCTGGGTTTGAAACACATTCCTATCCTGTTACACCCAGGATGGACAGGAGATGACAGCACTACCGGCTCAATGAGACAGCATGGAGATACAGTAGGTACCACGCCAAGCACACTATTTCAATAATCAGTTCTGCAAAGCCAAATCGCTGCTTACGTGGGTGCCATTAATCCATCATTTGAACAAAAAAGAGGAGGAAACCAACTTGAAGCTGATGGGAAACTCCCAGGTGAGTCAGTCCATGAGCACTGACCCAACCTGCTTCAGAGCCTCCTCTCTGGAAAGGCAGCGCTGAAGGGGCTGGCAGCAAAAAATATCTGTGCCTAGATAAATGACTTCATATGTCGAGACAAAGATAAAGTTACACAGTGTGTCTCGCAGAGGATATGGTCATCAGGTTTATTTTTGTAGTTTTCATTACACTCAAAATAACTTTGGCAGACTTAGAAAAAATAAATTTTCAAAGCCTTCTCCCATTGATGTCACCAGTTTTAATTAATTTTCGCTGAAGTGGTTTAAAGATGAATGCTGCTGGGAAAGAGCTGGTTCCTCGTGTACTGCTCTGGGCCTCTGTGTTAAAACGCCCGAGCTGCACCAAACGCCACCAGGATAAATACTGCCGCGGTCTCACTAGGAGATGGCTCCAGCCCATTTTCCTGCGCCAGTGGTTTTGAGGCCAGACTGCCTTTTAGCTCAGGCCTCTGACACGGAGTCAGAGGCGCTGCCAGCTCTGGGAATAACACTGGTATCACGCTATTACCGCCTCAGAAAGGCCTGGCCACAGCCAGCATTTAATGTCACCTCAGTAGGACATGAAATGTCACTGCTGGCAGACACAGCAGCTGGTCTGGTAGGGTATTGTTTGGACGGGTGTTGAGCAGAGGACATGCCTTCCCCTGGACACCAGCGCACTGGGGAGCTCGGTTTGAGAGCAGCCCCCAAATTCCCAGCCTCAAACCTCCCCTTTGCTGCACACCTGGCTGTCACCTGCTGCTCCCTCCACCACCACGAGCACCATAACAGCGGTGCAGAGCAGTGCCAAAAGTGGCTTTTCAATAGAGAAAAGCAAGCCAGTGTGAGCAGAAGTCCCCCTGACAATGCCATGACATACCTGGCCGCTGCTGCCAGGCCAGCAACCCTCTCCAGACACAGAGCAACCCACAGGGCCATGAGAAAATCATTCCTCTACTTTCAAGAAGGACTTTGGGCTCCTTCCCCCTTGCCAGCTGGCACCCTGCAGCGCCCAACACACGCATGAGTCCTATGGCTGGGAGGAGACGCCAAACCAAGCAAGACTGCCTCTCCTTCATTTATTTCTATCCATTGCAACCACGCAAGAAAACAACCCCCCAACCCATTGGTTTCCATCAACGGAGAGTCCTAAAGCCACGAAACAACTCTCTAAGCAGAGCTTTAAGCTTCCCAAGGATGAGATGGGGGCCCACCGCTCTGCAGCGGCTGCTTTCCGGGACCTTCTGTAAGAAGATGGAGGGTATCCATGCCCATCCCAGGTTGCTCCCAGGAGAAGGCGGCTGGCGGCTCCCACACATGTGGCGTGCAGACACGGCTCCAGATGTCCTCAGGGCCTTCCACAAATATCCAAAAGGGACTGGGGAACAGTCGCCAGGAAGGAGCTGATGGAAGGTGGCCAGCAGTAATTTCTATGCTCAAAGAGCGTTTTTCCAAAAGCTGCTAAGATCTGCGATCAGATTGTATTTTTGAAGGGGTAAGATTTGAAAACACGTTAAGTGGAAAGTAAGTGCCTGCATTTAAATGGCACCAGTTGTCAAAAGTCCTTCCCAGCCAGTTGTTCTTCGTTATTTAAGTGCTTTAACGCTTGGCTTCTGGCTCATTTTTAAAAATCCTGGCACAGGTTTTTCTGTGCAGGAGAGGATTGTGATTGTGTTTGTAAGTTTAGTGCAAAAAAATCCTGATTATATTAATACTGTAATTCTAATGTCCTAGCCTCCTGCAGGCAAAGTCAGACTGAGAAAGTATACCCTGCTGAAGTGAGGTGACTGGCAGGGTACGGGAATGGATGGGGTTCTCATAGAAACCACGGCAAGGAGGATTTAGGAAACATTTTAAAACCTGAAGATGTTGTAAAGCTCTTTGTCTCATCCTAAATCATAAAAATTACACAAAGTACTGAGTTTTAATGGTTTCAGTAGGTAGAAAAGCATCTTTTTATGTGACAGTAAGGAATATTTCAAACATTTAAGCTCAGTAGATGCAAAGCAACTCAGAAAAGCAGAGATCACCACTAATTTAAAAAAGAAATATTTGATATTTTTCCATATCTAACAATCCTGATGGACTCATGACTCTGAAATGCATAACTACAGACCCAGATACTGAAGATGTAAAAAGAGAGCAATAATAGAGAGCTGCTATCACGCAAGAGTGCGAAACAAAGAGCCGGCGTTAACAGAGCTGAGTGCATCCCATTTGGCCTGCTGGAAAACATCTGCCGTTTGTCAGGACTACAAAGCAAGCAGAGCCCTCTCCTCCTTGATCTCCAGCAATTAGGGAAATTCTGTTGTGCTAATTACCTGGGGAGACAACGTGGGGGGGAAGGCAGATAGCGAGGGACACTTGAAGACAACTTTTACACCAGTGAAAATCAGGCAGGTATTTCAAGTCGCTGGGAACCACAAAACGTACCGCACCAAACTTCCACAGCAAGCTGGAGAAAGCTGATCCCTGTGTATAAAGTTAGGGTAAAAATTTAAAAAAAAAAAATAAAAATAAGCGCAGCAAGAGAGCCTCTGGAGTTGCTGAGTCTGCAGAGGTAGGGAGGATTTTAAATGATCGGCTTCCCCAAGTACACATGGTTTGAATTGCCGAGAGTGGAGCAATCCGCCGTCCTGCAGGCTGGAGTACCACTCCGCTCTTCCCGCTGCCAAGCCATTATTGGGAAATATTTGTCACATATTAACTGGAACATCAGATTACTACACTGAACATTTAACACTGTTTTGTAATATATACATACATTCAAAAGCATATGACACCATCTCAGCGTGAATTCAAGATGAAGACAGGGATATGCATCATCCGGCAGCCAGGAAATTTGGAGTTAAGGCTCCGGAGAGCAAAGCCTGCGGAGGTGCTGTTAAGTAAAAAGGCACACGGGAACACAATGCATGCGTTGAAATACCCAGTGCAAGAGAGCTGAAAGAGCTGGAGATTTTCACACCCTTGGTCTGCAATACAGCAAGGACTAGCTGCCGGACAGGGCATTTTCTGCGGACTGGGGCTTGTTTTAAGCCTTTTTTTTACTGGATTTAAGAAAAAACGCTCGCTCTCAGGGTCTAGCACAGTGCATCCAGCACCTCAAGCTCTTGAGGGACCTTCTCACAGACCTGAAGGTTTTTGGCATGGCTACTACTGTATTTAACAAGAGCCTTTCGCACCTCAGGTTTCAAAAGACTGCTTAAAGATACAAGGGGGGAACATAAAAGACTCCTTAAAAAAGAAAAAAATGAAAAGGCAGTCAGAGGCCACACAACTGCGAACAAAGTGTCTGCAAGCACGAAGTTTTAGTCTTGCTTTCAACCCACCTCCACGTGCTCATCAGCTGGAGGCTGTCCTAAATGCCATATAAACAAGTGGTCCTGCACCTGCTGGATTTTATCTGCAGCGAAGGCTGTGTGAGGATCCCACCAGAGAAAGAGGCTAAACACAAGGGGATGAGGGGCCTCTCTGCAAAATATTACAGGCCTGGCTCAGGGAACGACAATAATAAAAATATTGAGCTGCTGTTTCGCAGCGAGCCAACATATGGGGACAGCCTGTCCTGGGCCTGCCCGGCGCCAGCAGCATGCAACCACTGCGGTCCCGTCCCAGATAGCTGGGGGAGCTGAAGGGACGTGCTCCTCCCCGGAGAGGCGTCACCAGCCCACCCCGTCAAGGCATTTCGGAGCCTGACCCACACCTGGCCCAGCTGCCCCAAACCCCCAGGACGCACTCCTCTCCCTCAGCCACAGAAATGCCCAAACCACGACCGAGCCCAAGTGACACAAAGTTGTTGTCATCGCGCCCTCCCCATCGCTTTGGTTGAATAAATAAAGCAAAACAACCCATCTCAGAGCAGCACACAGATGCCGAGAGCAACTACGGAGGCACCTTTTTGCAGTTTCCCCAGCATCGGAGCAAGGGTAGTAATTTTTTAAGCTTTAAAAGAAAATATTATTAGCATTTTTCTTGACGCTTGGGATGTCTTCGTGGCCCTGGCAAAACGGCCGGGCCCCCTCTACTGGCCACCGGCCCCATCTTGTCCTGAACTGCTTTTAACACACAGCAAGTTGTTTTTTTTCAAAGTGATCCCCAAAAAACATCACCTCACCCCCCAAACCTCAAAAAAACACTCCCAAACCGACTTGCTTCAAGGGAAAATAGGTCTTGTTCAAAACAAGCCGAGCTCACAGGGCTCTGAGCGCAGTTTGCTCCCGCCGCTGCCCGCAGGTCTGCAGGGAGCGAGTCCCCCTCTTCCCAGAGAGGCACCGAGAGACCACACCGGCAGGACGGTGCAGACCGCACCACCATCGACAGCTCTTCGGTGGGCTTGCCTTAAATCCAGTGATAAGAAAGAAGTCTTCTTAAGCTTAGCGGGGTTTCTGGAGGAGGAAGGCCCCCCAGCCCAGGCATTTAAGTTACCCATCAGCTTCCAGCTGCCCCCGGGAAAGAAGGAGCGGGGCTGCAGCCAGGGTTGCCAACACTGGCCATGCTCCCCCCTCACCCTGCCTGCAGGCAGGGCTGGCAGGATCTCCCCATCTCCCTGTCCCCTCCATGGAGGGGATTTTCTCTTTCCCAGGGGCTGCTTTTTTGGTGCACAGAGGCAAACTGAGCCTTAGCTATTAGTTTGCAACCTGGCATAGCTCTGCTGCAAATGTCACAAGCCACAAGCTTTTGGGATATTTCCGGACCAAGCTCTTTAACTACAGACCAGAAGGCAATTCAGCCTTCTTCAGGAGAAAGAGGAAAAAAAAACAAAAAACA